>JBAMMX010000024.1:18591669-18743803 GCA_037126225.1 Dillenia turbinata
TAAAATCTAAGTATAAATTAATGCTCTAAGTTTGGCAACCAAACTAGTGAAAATTACGGTTTGAAAGGCGCAATTGAATTGGCGTAATCATAAGAAAATAAGATAAGAGAGTGAGGGATTAGGACCATGAATTCAAGAAGGATAAGCAAAAAAGGGCTTGACCTGCCAAGATGTTCAATGAAGATTGGAATTGTGCACTTAGTTCTCTGCCCTCCATTTTATGTCCTTCAAATCTATTCAAAAAAATGCATCCTCTATCATTCCCTTACAAAATTAGGTTTTCAAAATTGAGATACCAATAGATGAAATCAGAGAGAGAGAGACTCACAACAGAAATGGAGCGTAGAATTTGAACTCTGGCATTGGGTTTGATCGTCAATTCAGGTTCGAGTCTGGATTATGTAACAACCCGACCCGCTTCTTGAGGAAATAAAGACGTTGGAGTATGAAAAACTCAATGAACAGAAAAACAAGGCATCGGAATGAGAAAACAGGACAGGGTTGATCTTCTGGATTGAAAAGGAATGGATGATGATGATGATGAAAATTGATGGAAGAGTGGTAAGAAAGGAAGAAATAGAGAAACAAGCAGAATTCAGAGGGTTAGGGGTAGAGAGAGAAACTTAAGAGAGGGAGAGACTGCAGACCCACAAACCCGAGAGAGAGAGAGAGAGAGAGAGAGAGGGGACCTGGGGATGACGTGTCTGATGATTTGGATGCCATGAAAGCGCTGACGGGATCTATGCAGATGACGTCTTGTCTGACTAGGATACCAGTCAGCGTTGACTGGTCATCATATGATGACGTGTCAGAGACAGGACCTTATAGATGACGTGTCATCGAAGGATGCCAGATAAACGCTGACTGGGCCTTGGAAGATAATGTGTCTGATGACTGGACCAGTTGAGACGAAGTGTTGTCTGACACGATGCCAGGATGCGCTGACTGGACATGCTAGATGACATGTCATATGAAACGGACGCCTGCAAAGCGCTAACTTGATCTCTGGTGCTTACATGTTAGATGACTGGACCTTTTCGCTTACGTGTCATCTGACTCGGATGCCCCAAAGGTGCTGACTGGACCTCTAATGATGACGTGTCCGATGGCTCAATCAGCTGGACGGTGCAGACTGGACCCGTGATGATGACCTGTGGGATGACTGGACATTCAGATGACGTGTAATGATACATGGATGCCTGCTCATCGCTGACTGGACCACCCACGATGACGTGTTGGATGACAGGACATTTGGATGATGTCAGAAACCAGCTCATCGCTAACTGGACCACCCACGATGACATGTCAGATGACTGGGCACTTTTGATGACGTGTATGCTGACAAGGATGCCAGCAGAGCACTGACTGGATACATGAGAGTGTGTATGATGACTGGACATACTGATGACGTCGGATTCCAGCTCAGCGCTGATTGGACATATTGGGATAACATGTCTGATGACTGGATACTTCGTATGACCTGTCATCTGACAAGGATGCCAACTAATCGCTAACTGGACAAGTGAGGATGACTGGACATTTTGATAACGTCGGATTCCAGCTCAGCGCCAACTGGACATCTCAGGATGACGTTGAATACCAGCTCAGCCCTTATTGCACTATAAGGATGACGTGTCTGATGACTGGACACCTTGTATGACCTGTCATCTGCAAACGACGCCAGCTAAGCACTGACTGGGCTACTGGAGATGATGTGTATGATGACTTCTCCGATGACAGGACACTTACGACGACCTCATTGTGCTGTCCAGTCAGCGCTGACTGGACCAGCCACGATCACGTGTCCGATGATGTGTCAGCTGACAGGGATGCCAGCAAAGTGCTGACTAGACAGTGAGGATGATGTGTATGATGACTGGACATATGATGACGTGTTTCCCAGCTCAGCGGTGACTGGATACTTCGTGTGACCTGTCATCTGACAAGCATGCCAACTAATCACTGACTGGACATTCTGATAACGTCAGATTCCAGCTCGGCGCCAACTGGCCATCTCAGGATGACGTTGAATACCAGCTCAGCCCTTATTGCACTAAAAGGATGACGTGTATGATGATTGGATATCTTGTATGACCTGTCATCTGACAATGACGCCAGCTAAGCATTGAGTGGGCTACTGGAGATGATGTGTATGATGACTACTCCGATGACAGGACACTTACGACGACCTCATTGTGCTGTCCAGTCAGCGCTGACTGGACCAGCCACCATCACGTGTCTGATGATGTGTCAGCTAACAGGGATGCCAGCAAAGTGCTGACTAGACAAGTGAGGCTGACATGTATGATGACTGGACATATCGCAATGACGTGTCTGATGACTGGAGATTTCATGACCTGTCATACCGGCAAATCGCTGACTGGACTTTTCCGATGACCTGTCAGCTGACAATGATGCCAGCAAAAGCGCTGACTAGACAGTGAGGATGACGTGTATGATGACTGGACATACCGATGACGTCAATTTCCAGCTCAGCGCTGACTGGCCATCGCAATGACGTGTCTGGTGACTGGAGATTACGTATGACCTGTCAGCTGACAAGGATGCCAGCAAATCGCTGACTGGACCAGTGAGGATGACATGTCTGATGACTGGACTTGTCCGATGACCTGACAGCTGACGAGGATGCCAGCAAATCGCTGACTGGACCAGTGAGGATGACATGTCTGATGACTGGACTTGTCCGATGACCTGACAGCTGACGAGGATGCCAGCAAATCGCTGACTGGACCAGTGATGAACACTGATGACTGACTGCCGATGACCTGACAGTGACGAGGAGCCAGCAAATCGCTGACTGGACCAGTGAGGAGACAGCTGATGACTGGACTTGTCCGATGACCTGACAGCTGACGAGGATGCCAGCAAATCGCTGACTGGACCAGTGATGATTACATTTCTGATGACTGGACTTGTCCGATGACCTGACAGCTGACGAGGATGCCAGCAAATCGCTGACTGGACCAGTGATGATGACATGTCTGATGACTGATTGTCCGATGACCGACAGCTGACGATGCCAGCAACGTGACTGGACCAGGATGATTACATTTTGATGATGGATTGTCCGAGATGAAGGAGAGGAGCCAGAAATCGCTGATGGACCAGGAGATGATGTCTGATGACTGGACTTGTCCGATGACCTGACAGCTGACGAGGATGCCAGCAAATCGCTGACTGGACATTTCATGATGCCGTGTATGATGACTGGACATTCAGATGATTGGGAAGCAAGCTAAACGCTGACCGGACATCTCATGAGCGTGTGATGACTAGACCTCTGAGATGACCTGGCATCTGACAAGAATGCCACAGAGGCGCTGACAGGATCTCTCATGACGTCGTGTCTAATGACTGGACACTTTAGATGAAGTGTCATCTGACAAGGATGCAAGCTAAGCGCTGACAGGACAGTGTTGTTGACGTGTCTGATGACTGGACATTCAGATGACGTCGGATGCCAGCTGATCGCTGACTGGATTCCCATGTTAACGTGTCTGATGACCGGACATATTGCAATGACGTGTAATCTGAAATGAATGCCAGATAAGCGATGACTAGTCCCATGATGAGGCTTCAGATGACGTGACATATGACATTGATGCCAGCAAAGCATTGACTGGACCACTAGCCCTTACATGTCACATGACCGAACAAGTTTGATGACGTGTCATCTGACTCGGATAACAGGCAGGTGCAGACTGGACCTCTCTTGATGACCTGTTCAAAGACTCATACCCAGGTAAGCGCTGAGCGCACCTTCGCTGATGACGTGTTGAGTGACTGGACCATATGCAGATGACTTGTTTGATGACAGGACAACTGGGAGATGGCGTGTGTTGTGACTGGACCTTCTTGATAACCTGGTGGCGGACTAGATTACCAGGTCAGCGCTGACTGGACCATTGCTGATGACTTGTCTAATTACTGGACATGCTGATGACGTGTCATTGGAAACGGATGCCCGCTCAGCACTGACTGAACCCTGGGCGCTAACATGTTTGATGACAGCACCGTCTGACTCGGATACCAGGTATGCCTTGACTGGACCTTTCGTGATGACGTGTTGTATGACTCAGATGCCAGCTAAGTGTTGACTGGACCTTGCAAATGACGTGCCGGATGATTCACATGCCAGGCAAGCAAAACGGAAAAATAATCATCATATGATAATGCATAATTATAGTGTTCCTTTAATCCAAGAAATCTAGTGTGCATGGTGAAAAAAGCTTGGCGACTGAAGAAGAAGGACGCTTTGTCTTCGACAAGCTAGAGAGTTCGTCTCAACTTGAAACCCCAGTAATGGAATCAAAACCCTAACGAAGATCACACTGACGTCTCTCTCAGCAATGGTGGCCGAGACTTGCACATTCCCAATCGACATCATCAAGACCAGACTCCAACTCCATCGACACTCTCTCCTCCTCCTCCTCTTCTTCTTCAATCACAGCATTCAAAGTGGTATCCGAGATTGTTCGTCACGAAGGACCTCTCTCTCTCTCTACAATGTGCCGCCATTCTTCGTCACCTCTTCTACACTCCCATTCGGATCGTCGGTTACGAGTAATCAGAATTGCAAGAATTACATAAACCCTAGAATCTTACCTAATTGGGGGATGCAAGAAATACCTCTTCTACGCTAGAGTAAGCAGGCCTAATTTAGTAGAAGTACATAAACCCTAATCAGAAAAAAAGCAGTAAGCATGATTTAAGCCTTCGAATTGCAAGAATTACATGTGCTCAAGTCTTAGAATCTTACCTTGGAGAATGAATTAATCGATTATGATTCATCTTTAAACTCGAATTCGTCAAATGAAGAAGAAGCTGAACAATTGAAAACTTGGGGTCGAAATTTTCTAGGGTTTTGTAATCTTCTGAAAGGACGAACAAGACGGAGAAAAGACGACCGAATTGGGGGTTTAGAGGATAGCGGTGGACGAAGAAGAGGAGACGGGAAACAGAACGCCAGGGTTGTCGCCATGGACTACCTCCCTCTCCCTCTCCCTCTCTCTCTCTCTCTCTCTCTCTGTTTTGTTTACTCCAACCACAATTTTACAACTGAGAAGAGGCGATTTGGTCCTAAAACGACGACCACCTGGGAATGGATGGTGGCCTGATTTCTCTCCTTTTTTATTTTAAATTATTATTTAAGTCTCACAACTAATACCAAACCCTATTAGGGAGAAAAAAATGTTCTGATTCCTAACTTCAAAAATCATGGGACAACAGTTTCTACAATAACAATGAAATTTATTCAAACATAGAATTCCTCAAATTTCAACAAAAAAAGAAAAAAAAAATCATGAAATAAATCATGAAATAAAAGTTTATTGGATCAAGTCAAAAAATAAAAACTTATCACTTAATCAAAGGTCTCCAATGGGTTGAAATCATGTATGATTTGTTTTATATCAAAATTTTAATAAAATTTATTCTATATGGTATTAGCTTATGATTTACTTCTCACTAAAATATAATTAGATTATAGCTTTCGTAGATGATCAGATTTAAAATTCCGATAAAGTTTTAGTTTTAAATTTTATTCCCGTGCCAATCTAAAAATGAAAACTAAAATTAACATAATGCAATACCAGTTGTTTATATATTTTCCCTTTCTTACATACAAAACCAAGACTGATCCCGAAAATTTTTCTCAAATTCAAAGCAGTAGTACCTACATTTTGCTACTTTAGACAACTAATCTCTTTAGTTTTCACTGTTGACAAAACAAAGTCATTAGCTTTCTCTAAAAAATTAAGAAAAGAATACACAACAATTTGATTTACAAAGGGAGTTCGGCGTAAGAGTTACATTTTAGTAACTTTAGATCTGAATTGGATTTAAAGTTTAGGAAGAAAACATGTGAGTTTTCTGGCCAAAGATTGTAAATTTTTCGCCGTATACTCATTGTTCTAATTAGATGAAGAGAAAGTTTCAATTTTTATTAAATTTATATATACATTATGGTTGAAATTTTTCACATTTGCCATCGTCATCGGTGAGCTAGATATTCTAAATATGATTGATGGCATAGTTTAATTTATCTTAAAAGACATATCATCTATTTGCCATCATTAAAATTCAAATGATCACTCCTAGTGTTGAATACCCATTTTCAATTATTTATACCAACTTCTCCCTAAAAGAATCTTTTCAAAAACTTTGTCATAATTGAAATACAATATAAAGAGGGTAAATAAGTTATTTTGAATTTTTTAAGTGGTTTTTTAAAGTATTTTGGAATTGAAACTAATTTTTGAAAGGAGTTTGTAGGAGAACTAGAAAAACGGAACTAGAATGGCAAGAACAAGACACCAAAATTTTTATAATGGTTCTATCAAAGTTGATGTAAGTCCACTCCCAGGTGATACGTGGATTTTTTACTATCAACGATACAAATCTTACTTATAAGTGTAAGTGGATCTTTACAAAGTTTTTCTCAAACTCTTCACAATCTCTTTCTCTCTCTAAAACTCATATTAGAGACTTTATGTAATCTTTTCACACTAATATATAAGGAGAAATAAATTTGTTACAAGTTTGAAGCTATAGATTTTAGATGTTACAATTCTAACCGCAAGTAAAATTTTACAAGATTTTTGCTTAAGTCGTGTTCAACAATAGAAGCAGCAAAAGCATCAATCCCTACTCTTACTTAGAGATTGAAAATTTATAGCCGGGCCTTTCTTCACTATTGGTAGATTCAAATTTTGAATACTTTATTTAATACCTTCATCTACCTTTGTCACATGAGAATCATCTTTAGCGAATATGGTGCTCAGTTTTTGCTAAAAGCTATTTTTATGGTTGAGAAATTTAATGTTCACAACTGTATCTGTTGAAATCTAAGAAATAGCCAATAGAGTAAAATGAATGGCCGAATCAATTATGCTATCGATTGAATATCTTAAAGTCATTTGATGGACTCATCCAACTGCTTTGGACACGATATTCAATTGGAGTGAACATTATAGCACAGATCAATCAAATGTTCTTGTACAATTCCACTAGGGTAGGCAAGATGTTCAACTTTGGTCGAATAGTTAGTCGACTCGGTCAACTGATCTAAGCACGGTGCTTAAATTGGATTTGACTAGATTTACCTCAATTCGACTGAGATATGTATTTCTAACTTGGTCTACATTGTTAACTGAATATTCCTTAAAGTGGATCGAATGTTATATGAGGATTTACCTAATGAGACATAGTCGAATGTTATAGTCCTATTCGACTAACTATTTATTCTGGTCTAATGATTTCATAAGATTCGTCTAAGTGTTTATTTGACTATATGTATGAACTAATCAAATGTTACAGTTCTATTCGATCAAAAGACTATCTTAGTCGAAGTTTAAATTTTCAAGTATGGTACTTATTCTACTGTTCCATCACATTAGTCGAATTCTATAGTTATATTCGATTAGCAAGATATTCTGATTGAAACTTTTAATTGCTAGTGTTTGTTTTAGTCAAATGAGTGGTCGAATTGCAAAATGGTTTTAAGAATCTGAGTCATTTGAATTATTTCTGAGTTTCCTTATCGTGTCACAAGTAGGGATGTTATAATACTCGAGTCGAGTTGGGTAGTGTTGATAACCAATCGGCTTGAGTATTATTTAGGTGAACTCGAGCTCGTCAAGTTTGCATTTCTCAAGCTTGCGTTCAAGCTCGAAATATTATCGGATAATGTAACTTATTTTAAAAATTATTTTAAAAAGTATAATTATTTTAACAAATAAAAATTATTTTAAAAAATAAAAATTATTTAAAAATATAATTTATTAGGTTCATCGACCCTTCGAGCTCGACATAGTTGGTAGGGGTATTCATCGATTCAGTTTTCGAGTTTTTCAATTAATTCGGTTTGACATTTTTTAAAACCTAAACCGAACCGAACCGAATTTGATTAAATTCGAATTTAATTCGAACTAAATTCAAAATTCAATTTTCAATTTGAATTTGAATTAAACAAAATTTAATGTATAAACCCGATTTAACCGAATTCGAATTTATAAAACTGAATTCAAATGAAATTTTTTTATACTTTTATGCTTAGACCCATATATCAAACCACAAAAATAAACTTTAAGCATTTCACAAGTTACTGGACAACATATGGAGGCAATGACTAGTTAAAAAGTTTAATGATGTCGACCCATAAGTGAGTTGATGTCAACACTTGATAGTAACACCATGTAGGAGTTGATGTCAACCCATTAGTAAGTTGATGTCAACACATGAAAGCAACACCAAATAGAAAAAGACTAATGCAGATATTGGTAGAGGCCCCGACCCATCTTTATTTGGTGTTGCTATCATGTGTTAACATCAACTCACTCATTGGTCGACATCAACTCCTTGATTCAATGAGTTTTTTTTTTAATATCATATATTAAAAAGACTTATTTGCCCTTTAACATAAAACTTAATGAATTAATTTTTGAAAGATTCTTTTGTACTTTCGTAGGTGAAAAAAAAAACCCTAATTTGAATTCGAATTCGGTTCGATTTAATATCCAAAAACCGTATTCAAATTTGAATTCGGTTTTCGATTCGAAATCATATTAAAAACCCTAACTCGAAACTCAAATCGAAAACCAATTTCAGAATTCGACTATAACCAAAAACCAATTCATAATTTGAAAACCGAATTCAAATTTATAAATTCGAATTCAGTTGAATTCAATTCGATCGGATATTCGGTTATAACCGAAAATTGCACACTCCTAATAGTTGGGCTCAAACTTGAGCTCGATATCAAATTACCCAAGCGGAAGCTTGAGTCGAGCTCTGACCAAGTAATGTCACGAATACTCGTGACACTACTCGAGTCTCATAACAGTCCTAATCACAAATCTACTCATGAGTTAGGAATGCAAGTTTTGGATTGTAATTCAAATTGGTCAAATGATTGAGCAAGTTAGTTGATTCTAAAGTTGAGATCGATTGAATGATCATGTGGTCATTCAACTGTTTAATAGTTATTCAAAGTCTCATTGTCTGAGTCGGACAAATGGCCCGACTGAGCAGTCAAATGGTCTAGTGTTAAAAACTAAGTTTAGTTGACTGATTTCTTTAGCATTTGACTAAATTAATCTTTCTTACTAGATTTTTGTCAAATTGTCATATTTATCATTTAACTATTCGCTATGTTTTCTTAAGAGATTATTCAATGTTGGAGGTGAATTTGACTCCACAGATGATGACTCTACTAACTCAAATGGGATGCTTGATTGGCTAGTGGTTCAGAATGACAAAATTGCAAAGAACTGCCGAAAGGTGCTCTGGCGAGAGAAACTCTGACGCTCCATTTAGAGAGCGATTTTCAAAAAATAGAAGGAACAGACTGAAAAAGAGCACAATGTAGATTGTGGTGTCTAAGTAAAGAGAGTATGCGTATGCATCCCTAGTTGATTAGGTTAACGATGTATATATACCTTTCATGGGTGAGAGTTGTATGGATCCGGAATGTTTAAACCTTAATTTTCTTACGAAAGTGTCTTGAGATTACAAGAATTATCATGTAAAATTCTCAAAAATTTCAAATTCTTACTGGTTTGAAAAATCTAGATTATCATATAGATTCCCTATCTTATTAACTATGAACACAAGTCTCCCTTTCATTTATCTAGGATTACCTCCCATGATTCGGGGGGAAGCAAATATTACCTCAGCTGATTGAGTGATAAGCACTGGGCACCAAGAAGATACCGAGCAATTGTCTTCTGAGTAAGATCTAGTCAATAAACACCAAGAGTATGGGTCATGCCTACCCATCTGAGAGTTATATTCCTTCTAGATGACATGTTTCGATTGATTGTTCTTTGAACTGGGGTTCAAAGGGTCTCAAGCCTCATAATGACCACAAGCCTTTAAGCTAGATGGTTGACCGATCAGATATATGCTGACCAAGTCACCAACTGGGCTACCAAAAGTCATTTGACGAGTTGAGAGCTAGTCTTAGACCCATCATGGTTTGGGCCATTTCAACCATATATCATCACTTGCCCCCACTCCTGTTGTTTAAAGAAGAGATGTCAGGAGTGTGGTCTGGTGGAGACTTTTCAAATCTTTTGAATCAAAGAATTTAATGCAATACATGCCGCTTCATTACCGTGAATTATCTTTAATACGCTTCTTATATGCACGTTCCACGATTGGTTTCTCAACTATCGATTGCACTTTTTGACAATTAACTTTCTTGGTGATTCAATCTTCACAAAAATCATCAATGGAAATGGCCAAAAGTTCATCATCTGGTTCTTTTCCTAGCATCAGAGACATCAGAAGCACTATATCGCAGGGTGAATTGCACAACATCCGAAGTGACATGTTGTTGGATGATAACTTTGAAATCATGTCAGCGACGGACATCGATAAAGCTAATATGGCTTCGGGGAGCCGAGTCCCGATATATAAATAATTAGTGAACTATGATTTGAAGGTACCATACACAGGCCCTATTACTGGGGTTCTGTTGTGCTAGAATATTTTTCCCACCTTGCTAATTCCCAGTGCATGGCACTTGATAGTTGCAGTTATTTCTCTGATGAGTTTTTACCGCTTGCGATTCAATTTCGAAGTTCTAGTATCTGTGATCTTGCTAAAAAAGTGTGGGAAAAGGGGTTCTACCAAAGGTTGGTTTTGCTTGTAGAGTCAAGCTAGAGGTTCTTTTACAATGAGACCATTGATAAGAATTGGATGCATAAACATTTTTTTGTTAAATTCTTGGAGAAGGACATGATGCTGGAGCTTTCGGCATCAATGTTGACCTATTCATTGGATTGAGACCTCGCCAGCCTTATCATAATTTTAAAGCGTCCCTCAAAAGTGACACGCCACATCATCGCCTAGATGCGGTGTCCAATAGGCAAGGGTTCTCGTATTCATGTGAACCGGTGTGAGTAAAGAAGTTAGTCCATGAGAATAGGATTCGTCTAGACACTTTATAAAATCTTTAACCGGCAAGTTATGAGAGATATGAGAAATAATGAATGGAAAAAATATTTATATTATGTGTCTCCAATAAACAAAATGGGTGGGGAAGAGGGCTAATTAGTAGAGATTTATGGGCATAAACTTTGGTACACAAGTGGGGATAGAGCTAAAAATAGATTAGAAATAATTTTTTATAAGGATTTATGAGAGAGTGTAGTGGAGATAAGAAGGAAATGAAATAGAATTTTACTTGTCAAACTAATTAGTGAAGAAAACATAATTAATATATTTAGTGTTTAGCACCCCAAATAGGTACAGATGCAATTAGTAAAAAATAATTTTAAAAAAATTTAGATGAATTTATTCAAACCATACCTAATAGGGAGAAGTTATTTATTGGAGGTGAACTAAATGGACATGTATGAGAGAATAACGAGAGATTTGAAATAGTACATGGAAACTTTAGTTTTGGTAATAGAAATGAGGCAGGAGGTACCATGTTAGAGTTTGTCACAGTATTCAATCTAGTACTCATAAATACTTTTTTCAAGAAAACAGAGTCGCTCATAATTACATATAGAAGTGGATCGAATGTCAGCCATATATATTTTTTTCTCACTAGGAGGAATGATAGAGTGATCTATAAGGACTATAAAGTTATAACTGGGAAGAGTATAGCAAATCAATATAGGATTTTAGTAGTAGACGTGCATGTACCTCAAAGGCAAAAGGAATTTCACTCATTGGTGAAACCAAAAATTAAGTAGTGGAATTTGAAAAAAGAAAATATGATGACTTTTAGAAACAAATTAATTCAAATAATAACGTAGTTTGCTAATGATGATTCGGAAACTATGTGATTAAAAAATGTCTAATAATATTAAGAATATAGATAAAGATGTTCTCAGTGTATTTAAGGGACGGACTCCAATAAACAAGGAATCATGGTTGTGGAATACATAAGTTCAAATTTCCATACAAACTAAACGTGAGTGTTATAGAAATCTTAAAAGTAAAAAAAAAAATAGCGATACATTTGAAAAATACAAAACTGTAAAGAAAAAGGTGAAGAGAATTATTCACGAATCAAAAGGTCAGGAGTACAATGAATTATATAAGAGATTAAAAACTAAAGATGAGAAAAAAGAGATTTACTGAATTGTCATGCTAAGGGAGAGGAAAGAAAATGATCTAAATGGTGTTCGATGTATTAACAGTGAGACCAACAGTATACTTGTAAGGAATGATCATATAAGAAAACGTTGGATGGATTATTTTGATAATTTCTTCAATGCGTAGGGTATAAGAAATATCGGTAATACCACGATACCTATAGAATAAATTAATAGAAATTTTAAATGTAAGATTCGCCCTCATGAAGTAAAAGAAATTTTAAAAAGAATGAAAATTAATAAAGTTATAGGATCCGATGGCATTCCTATCGAGATATAAAAATATTTAGGTGAAGTTAGAATAATAATATTAACAGATCTTTTTAACAAAATATGTCAAACCAAGAAAATGCCCCAAATATGGAGGAATAGCACACTTATATCTCTATATAAAAATAAAAGAGACATACAAAATTATTCAAATTATAAAAGAATTAAACTTATGATCATATTATAAAGTTGTGGGAAAAGGTAATTGAGTATAGATTAAAATTAGAGATAAGTGACTCAAAATCAATTTGGATTTATGTCAGGTAGATCTACTACCAAAATAATTCACCTACTGAGACATTTGATAAAAATATTTAGAGCAAAAATGAGAGATTAACTTATGGTATTTATTGATCTAGAAAAAGTATATGATAGACTTCTTAGAGACATATTATGGTAGGCACTAATGAAGAAGGAAATTTTCGTCAGATATATTAATCTCATCAAAGATATGTATGAGTAAGTCGTTATCAATGAAAAAAGTTACAGCGGTGTAATTGACAGTTTTTCAGTTAACATTGGACTTCACCTAAAATCAGCATTAAGTCTCATTCTTTTTACAATAATAATAGATGAGATCACAAAGAGTATTTAAAATGAAATATCATGATGTATACTCTTTGCAGATAATATAATACTAATCGATGAAATTAGAGAGGGCATTAATATGAAATTAGAGTTATGAAAAGACATATTAGAATCCAAAAAATTTAGGTTGAGTCGGCCAAAAACTGAGTACATGAGATGTATGTTTAGTTATAAGTACCAAAATGATAAAGAAATAATTAAGTTAAAAAGATAAGATATATCGAAAAGTGAACATCTTAAATATCTAGAGTCCGTCATTTAAAACGATACAAATATAGATGGAGATGTGAATTATTAGATTCAAACGGGTTGGATAAAGTGGAAAAGAATATCTGAATTTTTTTGTGATCGCATGATGCCACTGATTTGAAAGGAAGGTTTTATAACACGACCATAAAATCTGCACTATTATATGACACCGAATATTAAGTCATTAAACAACAACTGTTTGTTGATGAGATAAGAATGTTAAGATAGATGTGTAGTAAAATTACAAAAGATAATATTAGAAATGAAGAAATCGCGCTGAATTAGAATTGAACTCAATTATGAATAAGATGTGAGAGTATCGTTTAAAGTGGTTTAAACATATACAACGAAAATCTAAAGACACACTAATTAGAAAAATCGAGAGTTTAAATATAGGAAATTTAGTTAAACGACGAGATAGACCATTAAAAATATGAATGTAATGTATTTACAAAGATATGACAGTTAATGAGTTAATTGAAGAAATGATTTCGGACAGGAATAAGTGGCGTATGGGAATTAGAACAAATTAAATCATCACTTCTCGTATTATGTGTTTAGTTGGATAGTTTGTGTGCATGTGTGTGTGTATTTTTTTTATCAAATTATTTTATATTTATCTCTCACATAGTCAATCCCAAATTTTGGAATTAAGGCTTTCGTCGTTGTTGTTATTAGCATAGACTTTGCCTGATCTGTAGGTGATTTTTGTCAGATTTTGCAAAGAAGCGTTTGGGTCGATTGTTTCCTTGATGATGAGATGTTGTCGCTTGTGGGTTTGTTGCTTAAGGAGAAAAGAAAATCGAGAGGCCCTTATTGCTTGAGAAGAAGAAGAAAAAGCTTACGGATATTTTGCATTCCGTCCGTGGAGGAGGGCCAAAGAGAGATCGCTATTGTTCAATAGATAAAGGCAAAATCAAAAAGAGCCCCGAGAGAGACTGAAAGTACGTCAAGGGCTCATTCGCTTGACTCAGTTCCACTCGCCTTGTTGAGGGTCAAAAAGAGGCAAGTGCAACTGCAAGAGTCACCCGAGAAGAGGACTAGAGAGAGTTCAGAAGAGAACTCCCCCACAACAAAAAACCATGGATTTAACAACGAAATTTAGCGATGAAAAAAATTCGTCGCAAATCTGCAACAAAATTAACGAAAAAAAAAGAATCGTTGCAAATCAGTAACGAAATTAGCAACAAAAAAATTTCGTCACAAAATTAGCAACAAAACAACTTCTCGTCGCATAATCCGGGGCTATTTTTTGACAAAAAATTATTGTTACAAAATTTGTTGCAAATTACCGACGAATAGAAAAATTCGTCGCTAAATTTGAGACGAATCCAGAATTCGTTGCAAATTTTGCAACGAATTTTAAATTCATCGTAAAATTTACCACGAATTAAACATGCATCGCAAAATTTGCGACGAATTCACAAATTCGTGGGAAAAATTTACCACGAATCCAACATTCATGGCAAATTTTGCGATGAATTACGAATTTGTGGCAAATTTTGCCACGAATAGGGAATTCATCACAAAATTTGCCACGAAATCAGTATTCTTTGCAAATTGTCATAAATTTCATATTCGTGGCAAATTTTGTCGCAGATTTATTAACTTTTGACCTAGCACCAAATTTTGAATCTTCAGAGATAAGATTTGCTATTATTATTAATTTTTCCTTTTGATTTTTCTAAACTTTTTACCGAGCTGACAATTAGTCTGCTCTAACTCCATGAAAACTTGTAAGAACATACTGAAAACCGAATGAAAATCACAACGTAAAATACTTTATCTCTTAGCACACCAACATCTTCAAAACCGAAACCAATGAATGAGAGGGAAAGAGAGGGAGAGAGGGAATATGGTATTTGATTCAGCCCTTCATAACAACAGTGAAATTAAAATTGTGTATTGACAATTGAAAAAATCAGTTTTATAAATGAAATGAGAGAGGGAGAGAGCAACCTTACACTTATCCAAAACATTTTCTAAAACACATATCCAAAACATTTTCTAAATTTAATTTCAAAATTCCTGATAATTTCAAAATTGCATAAAATCAAATTTTTCCGTTTGCCATGAATTTTGCAACGAAATGTAGAATTCGTGACAAATTTTTGCCACAAATTCATTTTTCATGGCTAAATTCGTGGCAAAAAATGCTATTTTTGTGGTAAAATTCGTCGCAAATTTATTGAATTTATGATTTTCCCTAGCTCCCAATTTTGAATATTTAGAGGTAACATTTGTTATTACTATTCATTTTTCCTTTCGATTTTTCTAAACTTTACACCGAGATAATAATTAGTTAGCTCCAGCTCCAAGAAGACTCTTACGTCGGATCTAATAACTTACTGAAAACAGAACAAAAACACAAGGTAAAACTCTTTACCTCTCGGCACACCAACATAACGAAACCAATGAATGAGAGGGAGGGAGAGAGATATATATATATATATATATATATATATATATATATATATAATATGACATTTGATTTGGCCATTGATAACAACAGTGGAATTAAAATTGAGTTTTAACAATTGAAAAAATAAGTTTTATAGATGAAATGAGAGAAAGCAACCTTACACTTATCCAAAATATTTTTCAAAACACATATCCAAAACATTTTCAAAATTTAATTTCAAAATTCCTGATAATTTCAAAATTGCATAAAATCAAATTTTGCCGTTTGCCACAAATTTCGAATTTGTGGCAAATTTTGCCGTTTGCCACAAATTTCGAATTTGTGGCAAATTTTGCAACGAATTTTAGAATTCATGGCAAATTTTTTCCATGAATTCGTTTCTCATGCAAAATTCGTGGCAAAAATTCTGTTTTTGTTATAAAATTTATCGTAAATTAATTGAATTTATGATTTTCCCTAGCTCCCAATTTGAATATTACTTTTCATTTTTCCTTTCGATTTTTCTAAACTTTACACCGCTCCAAGAAAAATTTTACGTCGGATCTAATAACTTACTGATAATAATAAAAAAAACACTAGGTAAAACCCTTTTGCTCTCGGCACACCAACATACCGAAACCAATGAGAGAGAGCGGGAGAGATAATATGGCTGAATTTATCCAAAATATTTTTCAAAACACATATCCAAAACGTTTTCAAAATTTAATTTCAAAATTTGTGATAATTTAAAAAAATCAAATTTTGCCGTTTGCCACGAATTCCGAATTCATGCTGAGTTCTTCTACCTGCTTGCTTATGCTTTGTATCTTAGATTCAGCCTCTCTACCTGAGGTCTGATCGCCGACTTTTCTAGAGAAGTAGGAGTGACAAGTGGTGCTGGGTGATTTTGGTAGCCGAATGGAGATTGGACCTCGGGTGGGCTAGAAACAATAGAAATCCTTACAGGGTTGCCTGTTGCGGGTTATGCGGCATTCAATGGGGTGGCCATGTGCCCCTCCATCAGAGAAGTGGCTTTGGAAGCGACGCTGGTTATTCTCTATTGAGGTATGCTTTCTTAGCAAAGCAAGGCGGTGCAATACGAGCTTTTTTTCGATCTGTTCATATAGACCGTGTCAATCTATTGGAGGTAGGTTTGGCTCCACAAATGATGGTTCTACGAGCTTGAACGGAATGCCTTGGTCATCTAGTGGTCCTGAATTACAAGACCTACAAAGAACCGCTAAAGGGTACTCCTACAAGAGAGATTCCAACGCTCAAATTAAAGAGCGATTTTTTGAAAAATGAAAGGAACAAACTGAAAAAGAGCTTTATACCAATTGTGGTATCTAAGTAAAGTGTATGCGTCCCAAGATGGTTAGGTTAACAATGTAAATATACTTTTCGTAGGTAAGAGTCGTATGCATCCGAGATGTTAAAACCTTAGTTTTTTTACAAGAGCATCCCAAGATTGTGAGAATTATCATGTAAAATTCTCGAAGATTTCAAACTCTCACCAATTTGAAAAGTCCAAATTGTCATGCAAATTCCCTTTCTTATTAACTACAGACATAAGTCTCCCTTCCATTTACGTAGAATTACCTCTTGTGATTTGAGGGGAAGTGAATATTACTTCAGTGAGTCGAGTGATGATCACAAGACACCAATGAGGAACTGAGCAGTTGTTTATCGAGCAAGATTTAGTCAATAGACACCAAGAGTGTGGGTCGTGTCTGTCCGTTTGGGAGTTATATCCCTGACAACATGTTTCTGTTGATTGTTCCTTAAACTATGGGTTCAGAGGGTCTCAAATCCCATAATGATGACGAGCCTTTAGACTAGATGGTTAACCGATCAATGTATGCCGACCAAGTTGGCAACTGGACTACCGAAAGTTGACCGATGAGTTGAGAGCTAGTTTTGAGCCCATCATGGTTTGGGCCATTTCTGTCATGTACCATCAGTCAAATAGGATTTATATCATTCGAATAACTTAATTCTATGGTTGATTTTCAAATTTTATAAACTAATTTCTTGAATTGTTTTGCTTATCATCAAATTCTAAATATGCCAATGATAATTAAAAGAATAGGATATTATAAAGTTTCCCATTAGAAATGCTATAATAAAACCTTAAAAGAAGGGCAAAAAAAAATGGATTCTTTCAAAAATAGTTTGTTTATCTGAAAACACTAGGAAAATAGGAAATTTGTGAAATAAATAATTAAATATCATGTTCTTTGAGCAAAATGCATTTCCATCTTCATAAGAAAGAGTTTTCTTTCACCGATTAAAACCATGAAAATTTTAACATTTTGTGCAATATCTATCCCATTTCAACCATAAATAACTAATCCATTAATTGTCCCAAATAGTAGAGTTCACTATCTATTTCTTTTAGTATTAAACTTATCAAATACATACAACTCAGAAAATTATATATACCGAGCAAACTTAGACTGATAGTAAATTTTGTACGACAGAACTAAAAAATTTGTTTATAAAAAAGTTTTAACTTTCATTAATTAGATAAACTAATAGAATTTTCTTAATATGAAATTCAATTTTCCAAAATAGAGACATTATATTCATTGGGGAAGTGTCTTTGCCTCTTGATTTTGAAATGAGGAAGCGAATATGTTATTTTCAAAGCTAGTGTTTGAGGAAGTAGAAGCTGAAGTTCACCATAAAAGGGTGGTCCTCTGTGCAGTGCCACAGAGAGCAAATATGTGTCTTAATAGACATGACTACGTGCTTGCAATGGGCATTAGAGAGACAAAAGGCTGGCCTTTGGGAAGAAATATTGAGAACATTGTCTTTTTCATCTGATGAGCAATAAAAAATGTCTTGAAGACAATCCATTAAGGTATCTTTCCATGTCCAAAATAAGACTAGCAAAAGTTTCTTTTTTCCCTTGTGCAATGTTACCCCATTCTAAGTCTTGATGAAGCCTAGGGATTCCATAACACCATGCGAGATGGAAAGTGGATGGTTATTTTCTTTTTCTTTTTTCTTTTTAGAGAGAGAGACAAATTTAAATTAGGACAATAAAATGAATTTCTATCCTCGTATCAAACATAGAAATCCAAAATCTACTTTGAGCCATCATGCTTGGGGATGATGAAGAAACAAGAGGTTGGAAAGGGTTTAAGATTTCTGCACTCTACTCATTGGTTTGCACTGTATATGGGATTGGTATCAGAGGAGGACTTAACCCATTCTTAAGATCTCCAAGTTCCAACTTGTTTAAGTACATTAATTGAATAATTTTCACATAACTATCTTACACCCACAATTCATTTTTTCACGCCTCTGCAATAAGATTAATAACCTGTAGGTCCAGTGATAATGTATAACACCCTCTCAAGTAATTTCTCGAGTTAGTTTTAAAAATAGAAAAACAAATATCGTAGTCTTGAAATAGAAAAATAAATGTTAGATCTCACAACTGTTCGAACCGAATTAATGGAATATTTAAATACCGATGGTCAAATACTAAGAAAAAAGTCATCTGCAATAAGAGTGAATTTCTCTCCTTATAATTCGTAAGTTTTTTAATTTTGCTGATCCATAATCATCACTTCTATAAATTCAAACTTATGAAGTAAAACCCAAGATTTGCTATTAAGATTTGAACTCGAATTTATTGTATTATCCATATTTTTTTTATAAATTTCCGGCTAATTGAATGAATAAACCATGTTGGGTTTACCATTTCCATTCAAGGATGGGTTAGCTGGGGTGACAAATCCTTGGAATTCCATCGTCTAAAGGAGTGGGGTTTTGGGGATTTGCAATTCCATCCTAGATGCACCCACAGCCACAGCACAATAATAAAGATTATTGGATTTGAGTTTTTGTGTTGACAAACACTTCAACTATATTGAACTTCAGATGGCAAACCCATGTATATAATTGAAAGAAGAAATGTTATTTATAATAATATGAGAATTTTGAGAAACAGAAAAGAGGGGCATGCATGTGCTTCACAACATTATCCTAATGGGGCTATCTAGTAGTGGCGGTGGTAGGATTTAAAGAGACCACCATCTTTGCGGAAACATGAATTAAAGCTATGCATGTGAATTGGTCACACTTGCATTGGAAAATTTTATTTGCTAATGCATTAAAAATTTGTTGAGGCACATGAACTTTTAATGATTGTCAAAAAAAACGAAAAAAAAAACTAGTTACAATATTTTGTGAAACATAACTATGTTAGTTGACCTTTTAAAAAATATTTCTGAAAATTTTGAACATCTCTAATATCATATTAAGGAGTAGGAAAGAACATAAGAATATGAAACCCTAATAATCATTACTTTAATTAAAATATTATAATAATTTAATTTTATATAGAAAATTTATTATTACAAATAAAAAAAAAACTTAAACTAACGGACAGTCAATCTAGTGAACTGGGGTACTAAATCCCTTAATCAATCCTTAAATTTGAAACTTGAGAATGAAAAAAAACTATATTTGAAAAGCCGTCCATAAATAGGATCCTAACAGATATTTGAATCGGATACCGTGGTGTGAAACGAAAATAAAATCAAATATTCTCAAAATCAAATCAATTATTAATTTATTCTAATATATAATATTTTTTTATTTAAGAAAGGTTTGCTTTCCAAATTAGAGAGAGACAAAAAAATGCCTTATATTTCAAAAGATTGCTACTCATCGAGAATACATAATTGGTAATATGTATTATTTGTAATAGTAGTGAAACAAGACCGTCGGTACCTTTCCCCTCCCCTTACTTATAATAGATTTGGGTTTTAGATTCAATATGCAGTTTGAGATTCAATATGCACCCAAAAAAAAAAAAAAAAAAGTGAAACAAATGGTACGGGAATTATCACGGCTTAGACAAATATTACCTTAAAAATTGTGTTTAATACACATTTTAGAATACACACTCTCATCCAAAATAAGAGAGTTTCCTTCTCTAGATTTTTTTTATAAATATTTATATTTATTGAATTTTAAATATTGAATCCTTAGTTAATCATTAGTATTTTTTATGAAATAAAAAATAATAATAAAATACTCAAAATCTTATATGAGGATGCTAGTGCTCATTTATCGGAACAACTAGAAGTGGATATTGATATATAAACTCAAATGTGGCGTAGTCAACACCAAACCCAATTGTGTGAGGAGCTAAATCAAAATTCAAAGTTTTAATACGGCGACGGCGCCGGCGCCTGAGAATCATCATTCTCCCATTCTTCATAAAGTTGTGCAGTGGGCGGCACTTCTAGTGTCATCCATAAATAGTTAATAAAATTCAACTTCCACTCCTCCCCCCGAATTATCCCATTTTGCCATCAAATATATAATTTTTTTTTTCAAGAAAATTAAGATCGAATCAGAAAAAAAAAAAATAATAAAAAAATTTTACCGACTCAAGGAATTCAAACATGTAATGATTAATAAGGAGAAATTACCAAGAAGTCTCCACCCTCCGTTTTCAATTCCCCATACACGTTGAACTTTCTAACTTTTAGAACTTAGACCAATGTTCATCGCCTCTTATCCAAGTCTTCTCCTAAATGAACTTTGGTGCAATTTTTGTGAGTTGAAATTTTTTTTATTTACATAATAACCCTCAATTTATAAAATTTAAAATCTTATCGTAAAATAAATTATTTAATTGGTAAAGTGAAAAATTAGTTACTTAATATAACTGTAAAAAATTTATCATTTAAATTAAGTTATAATCAAAACAAATATATTAAATAAATTATAAATTAAATTTTTTTGCTATAATTTATAATATTATGTTTAAACTATTCTTAATCAACTTATCTATATGTTTTAATTAGGTTAAATAAACATTTAATTAATAACTAGTTAAAATATGCTAATTGAATTTTCTTGTAAAATTTATTTATTTCGTCTATAATTTATTTAATATTAGTCCAATGAATTTTTTTTTTATCATTTATATGCATGTTGAAATGCAAGAATTTAAGAGGCAATTTCACTATTTGTCTTTTTCTAACAAAAGTAATCCTAAAGTTTAGCTACTTTGCTTTGTTATGTACTTCACACATTTTTTGAGCCATCTCTCACGCCATTTGTAAATGTATAATGAAAATAATTAAACCTATGTCGATTGACTATATGGATCTTTTTATATATTGTATTTTATTTTATATCGCATATTTATTTATATAATTATTTTCTATATACGATAATAATAATTAATTTTTTATCCTATTAAAAAGAATCGATAAATAAAGACAGTTGAAAAAATAAAATATGACCAAATTATTGATTCTACTCAACTAAAGCAGTTGTAGATCAAAATTCCTTGTTGGGGGGAATGAACATGCCCAACCAGCCTACAAAAATAGAATATGATTTCATCCTCCCGTATGTCTTTCCACCAAAAGATTATCTTATCCCCAATAACACAAAAAGCAATGAAAATGAAATATCGAAAAAAGCTAAAATTCATTGAACAAATAACCTGAAAAGTCACATCCCTTTTCGCAATACATAAGGACCTACCTTTGCCAAGTTCCATATCCAGGAACCATACATAGTACACCATTAAAAATAAATAAATAAAAATTACTAAAAAAAAAAAAAAAAAGGGACTTTTCCACTTTCACTTCCTAAGCTTTCTAACCCTCCTAGTGCGCGCTTCACGTGCGGCGCTCTGGAGTCCAGTGAGGTAACGCAGGACTAAAATGCGCCGAGACCACTCTCGAGTCGAGAAGCTCCGTGATTGGTGTAGAGTTCACACACCTCGGCACCTTATACTGATTAATGGACGCGCCGCGTGAGATGGCGTAATCCATTAATTCCTCAAACGTGCCATTTTTAACCACCCGTATTTCCAATGGCCCGATCGAATTATCCGCGACCCGGCCCTGTCGGTATACCGAATTGAGAGACTCCTCCATTGCCAGACAGCATTGACTTAAGACTGAGTCAGTCGGCGGGTTCACCGTGTCATCTTTTACCATGAGTTCCCAATAGATTACATAGTGACCCGGGATTGTTTTCGCGTCGGCATAACTCGTGTACTCCACCACACTTGTGTTGAATTTCCTTAGTAACTCTGACGCATTTTCTACCGCTTTTTGTAACTCAGCTTCATCAGTCTTGTCCGAGTCAATGCTTAGTAGCACGTTTTTTCTTCTCACAAAGTGGAATTGTGGGGCCGAGTTGTGGAACTTGGTGACTCGGAGGATGTCCCCGACCCGGTACCTACACAGACCCCAGTAGGTTGTGATTACCAGCTCGTATTCTTTTCCAACTTCCACATCGGCAAGGTCGATGAGTTTAGGATTCGGGTCACGGGTCGACCCGTAGGAACCGGGTTCATGCGGCAAGAACTCAAAATATGCCATATTTGGCATGATGGTGTACGAGACTTCGGATGGCTTGCACATTGGGTTGAGGTTGAGTCCGAAATAGCACTCCGAAGATGCATACATGGTGCATGCCATTGGCAACCCGCCGCTGTAGAATTCAAGGGTCGGGATGTATTGTGCCATTGCCCCGGTGACAATCACGTCGAGGTACTTGGTGTTGGGCCAAATGCGGGTTATTATGCCTTCCCAATTTTCCTTGGAGCATTCGTTGAGGATGAACTCGGCGAGTTCCGGGTTGGGTTTGACCCTGCTTTCCATGCACTCCTTGAGAGCCGGGTCGGATATTTTTGGGTTGAGAGTTCCCGTTTTGATGTCATGGGCAAGTTGGGCATAGTTGAGTTGGAGGAAGCGGATGGCACGAAGGAGACCAGAGGCAAAGACGGCGCCAAGACGGAGCACTTGCTGGCGCTCGTAGAGGCCGCAGAGCATTTGGGTATACATGCTCTGAAACGAGTCGGGGCAGAGAACAGCTTCATTCGGGCTGGTTATCACGTTATACGGGTCGTAGGGTCGGTTCTTGAAGTGCTCACTTTTGTAATAGCTTGTCAACACGGGTCGGGCCACCAGCCCACCCGGAGTCTTGGTTTCGGACTTTATGAAATAGAAGTATAGACCTTTGCCGTTGTCTAGACCCGGTACATAACTGCATTTAACAAAAGAAAAAAATCATTAAAAAATGTTTATATTTTAGGCATAAAATACAAAAGTCATAGAAAGAATATAAATTTTGTATTTAATTATTAAAAATAAAATAAAATACTTACAGGTTCATGACAGGCATGAGAAGACTATAGAGAATTTGACGACGATCCAACTCTTCTTTAATTGTAGGCATGAGCTTTCTCTCCCCAGCTGAAGTCCCAGAACTATATTATAAAGGAAAAAAAAATTAATGCATGTGACATGAAATGAAGCACTTCTCAACCATATTCCATAATTTTATTATGTGTTGTTACCTAGTGAGAAATTCAGAGATGGGATGGGAGCAAAGAATCGGAGATTTATCTCCATTTGCAATACGTTGAATATCGGGTTGAAGATCATCATAATTAATCATGGGAACTTTTGATTTGAAGGTTTCCCGGTCTGTTGCCCCATTTAGTTGGTAGCGTTTAAGGTACTCGGTTTCGGCATTTCGGCTTAAGATTTCAGCCAACACTCTTTCTTGTACCTTGTCGGCATTCCTCGTCATGTCCTCGATGAATTCGAGCGCTTTCGCGTCTTTCTCGCATGCCGGCGGCCCGAGTGGCGATGAGAGTGTCGAACCAACTGCCATTTTAGAGAGAGAAAGAAAGAAAGAGAGTGTCTGGTGTCTTTGGAGAAAAAGACTTCGTTTGAGAAGTTGAGAGAGAGAGGAATGTGGTGTGGAATGAGAGGAGGAAGAGAAGGGGAAGTTGTTTATATAGGGGGGGAAAGTGGGGGGCTGTGCAGACGTGTAATGCCACGTAAGGAAGCCCGTATGCTTTTGACCGGAAGTGAATACAAGAGAGAGGGAGGCAGGGAGGGAGAGAGAGAGATGGGAGAAGGGCTTTTTGTCTGAAGAGAAACTGTAGGGAGAAAAGGGGACAAAGTGGGGCCTACAACACATAAAGGCAAAGGGGATGAGAAAGGCAAGTTGGGCTTAGGGGACCGCCATGTTAGCTTAGTGCAGCCTTGCGATTTTTGTTCTTTTTGCCCCCTCTCTCTCTCTCTCTCACATATTTCTGTTCTTCTTAATGAGTCGCGTAAGCACACGGCACTTTACGGGTAGAAATGTTGGGGAAAGACCGCGATGGCCTGCCGGCGCCCTCGGCACTTCCCACTGTTATAGACCGGGCACGTGAGACAGATGCCAAATACGTCTCTTTCTGTCTCACCCTCTGAGTCTCACTCTGTCTCATAAAGTTTGGGGGGGTGGAACGTACTAAGAAACCAAATTCAATTGTTATAGTGTGGAACTTTTTGAAATGAAAAATCGAGCTATTAATTCGTTAAATGAATTTGCATGTGGTAGTAAGATATAATGTTTGCCATTTATACTTTCGAGAGGGGAGATGTGTCTATTTCACATTTATACTACTATATCATTAGATCAAGGGTCTAGGTGAGGTGGGCAACAACCCTTTAAAATTTTCTTTTTTTTTTTAATTGAAAAAATTTTAAAAATTCAAACTCCCATATTTTAAAATTATAATCTCCTCAAATATCCGTCATACTATAAATTTTTACCTTGTACCATAATAATAGTATTATTTTGTTTGATAAAATTTTAGTCACTGCTTGTCCATTATGTATCATTTAAATATTTAACATGCTAAAATGTACATAAAAGATTATAATTAATTAATCATTCAACTTGTAAGAAATGTGATTTTTTAGTATGTATTAATGAGATTCTGATCACATACAAGATTTAGTCGATTAATTTGCTTCATACATATATTTATATATTTACGATATGTTGATGAATCTTTTTATAGACATAAAATGAATCATCAAATATGTTAACATATGGAATGTTAATATTCTCAAAAAATATACATAATACCATATGATTTCATTATATCGGACATTTTTTACTATTATCAGTATCTTTTTATATATATCAACTTATATTATCTCAAATATCATAATATGTCAATATTAATTCTGTCACAATATGTTGACATATTATATATTCGAGAAAATATTTAATCAACTTGATTTATATACCTCAACTTATATAAATACTCTCTTTATTCAATATATTATACACACAATAAAATACCAAAAAAAAAATTCTCCCTCAAATTATCTCCCTCTATTTTTTTGCAAAATAAATGTTATAAAAAGATTATATCCTCGATCTCTCCTCTAACTAATAAGGAGTGAAGACACTTTTTAGAAAAATGTAGAAGTTATTCTTGGAGCACTAAAGGTGGTTTTGGAAAATAAAACTAATGAAACTTTTATTAATTCTACCAAACTAATAAAATAACTTATACAAGAAGTATTATTATATTTAGGTCCTGGAAAAATTTCTAGGACGACCCAAACAAGAAGTGGCAGTTTGTGTTTTAGTTTTGATTGATTAAGGAATTGGGATTAAAGGATAGCATGCTGGATTTTAGTAGTTTATACAGTTTTTGTTCTATTTTGGTTATTAGTCAATAGGGTGGTACAAAAAAAGAATAGATGATTAGTACTGGTGGGAGAATATATGATTAGGGATTATATTTTCGATTTGTTTTAATGTCATCGTCACTGTACTATGGACCACGAGCAGGTGGGTACATTTCTTGACGTTTTCTAATGAAGAAAAGAATATATATATATATATATATATATATATATATATATATCTAATTTCGTTTTCTGAGGGGAGATTTTTGTTGCCAAAATGTCTTTTCAATTTTAATGATTGATGTGAGAGAGAGAGAGAGAGGAGCAAATAGTACTTTGCTTTCGTATGGAGGCCTTTATTTGATCTTCTCCTTTTATTTAAGTATAAGCTGAACAAATTGAGTATGAACACTAATTAACTGAGCTTGTTTTAGTTGAATTTTAGATATGTTAATATTATATATAGTAGAATAAATCATTCTCATTATAAAACCTACATCTAATTAATCCAGCGATCGGATATGGATTCCTTTTAATTAAAACTTTAGATTCAAAATTTATGTATAAAAATATTAATAAATCTTTATCCTTTAAAAAAATAATTTGATTCGAATTTAATTAAATTAAATTTAATATAATTACTATATACTAGCAGTTTAAATTAAAAATCTGATTGTTTATTTAAAAAAAATATATTTATGTAATATGTATTGCTAATTGATAATCGGATATAAACCAAATTTGGAAAGATTAACAAAAACATAATAGGAAACTAGGGCAATGGGTTTATAAATAGACCTCTTATGTGAAGATTCTGTGATTAGAAGTGCAACCAATAAAGGGATCATGCAGTGGACGGTCTTTCTCAACTTAGTGTGAAAATAAAAAAGGATGTATATATATATAATATTTTTTTTATATTTTTTATAAAGAGATTAATTTTATATTTTGTATTTATGATCTTAAGGTTATTAAAAAAATAATTTTATTATTATGTCAAGATTTTTAAGAGTACGATCTCAGATGATTTTCTGATTTAGTTACGAATTTATATATAAAATTAATATATATATATTAAAATAATTATGTTGGCATTATATAGGGGTTGGGTAAGTTGAATGTCACAAAACAGTCTAGTCATTGATGTGTTAAATCAAAATCAAACATCAAAATTGAGTCAACATCCATTACCTTCAATCCACTGAGCATTTTAAAACAATATCTTCACCATTTGAACAAGTCATGACCCCCAATTTTTTTGTATTTTAAAACTAATTGATCAAGCCGCCCTAAGCTAGGAAAAATAAAATATTAGATATGTTTTAAAGTAATGAAGATAAAATATATATTGTTATAGAAGCAACCCCAATGCAACCAGCTTGACTCTTACATAAGATGACCTTGACATCATGTACAAAACCTTTTATTAAGGGAATATGCACACCATGCCCCGACCAACGTTACATTATCCCACAAGTCTTCTACAAGGAATGAACCCTCTAGTGAGGTCATGCTACGAACCCTCTTTTTTTTTTTTTTTTTTTTTTTTTTTTTTTTTTATAAATATATTTTTTTTTTTTTATTATTTAATTATTATTTTTTTTTTTTTTTGTTTTTTTTTTTTTTTTTTTTTTATCTTTTTTTTTTTTTTTTTTTAAAAAAAAAAAATCTAATATTTCATCTTAGACTGTGTCTATCTATAAAAAACCTATCATTTTTCAACAAAATATAGAGAGAAAGAGAGGGGCACATATTCCTTGGGTTCAGTAGGGATGACTTTTATTCTAAATTATTATTTTATAGTTTATAAAAATAAGGTAAGTTGTTGCCCTCATATTGTGGAATACTGCATCAGATAAACCACACAATCATTTTAATAAGAAAGAAGACAGATGTGCTGCCAAGATATTCTAAAGCGTGCCTTGTCTCCTCTCTTCAACCGTTCAACAATTCAGAAATATTACATAAAATATTGGCCCTTCACTTAAAGACCTTTACTATCCCTTTGACAATCTAAATAATAAATATATTCATGTATCTATGTGCCCAAATAGTTCGATTTCTATGGCTTCTTAATAAAGATAACATCATAAGATATACATGATTCTATTCGTAACAAAACCAAAAATATATATTATGATGTAAAATACAACATGCAAAAACAATAATGAATAAACCAGATATTATCCAAAGATTTTATCTGTATTTTAAAGATTTTTAATGATATTTTTAAAATTCTTAGTAAAAATGTGCATATTAATTTGTTTTTTCTTGGGTGGGATTGATAAATTTGTATTATAAGTTGAGTAATATAAAGCCGATGAAAGAAAAGTAATCAAATTAAAAAGAAAGAAAAGGATAGATGACCGAGTGGAAGAAAAGGTTTCAAAAATGCCGCCCAAGTCAAAAAAAGATTGTTCCAGCATTACATGCAATGAGTTTTTTGCTAGTTTGCGAATGGATTTGGTGCCAAGTTTTGGAATGAGCTTCAGTTTTTCCAAAGCTTTGAAAGTTCAACAGTCAAAAACAAAGAATGAAGAGACAGGGTTGAAAAGAAAAGGGCAGACATATCTTTGATTCTCCTTCATGGTTAGGTTTTTTAATGGAAAAATTAGCTTTTAGAGAGACCTTGACTTTTGAACAACCACCCCAATTCTAATATGGCCATACACAATGGACTTCTCTTCCTTCTTGTTTGTCCAAGCTTGCTTTTGGAAAATCATAGGGCCCACTTAATTCAGGATATAATTACAAATTAAATAAGAATAGGTTTAAATTTTTTTTTTTAAATATTAGAAATACTAGCTATGCACACTCGTTATATTTAATAAATAAATTCATTAAGAAAATATAAACTCTGTAAAACCTCAGGAGAACCTTTTACCTTTTGCAAAATATTGGTAATAATATTTACGCATTTTCCATTTTTAAGAAAAAAGAGAAAAAATAATGCAAAAAAAAAAAAAAAAGATGAGAGACATAGACTTCATCATATTTTATGTTATTTATTATTTTTTGGCTTTCCCCTCCCTTCTCCCACCCCCACCTTGCTACCCCATCTTAAATTTTAGATATGGAGGGGGGAGGGGGTGGAGGTGGAGGTGGGGGAGGAATTGTTTACCAAACACTGTTAGAAGGGGTAACAATTTAAACACATTTCCTTTTTTTTTATTTGACGACTAGTATCTGAAAATCCAACTAATCCGACTCGAGCAGCTGTGAAACCCAATTTAGGAGACTGAATCTCTCGGTGACTGTTTTTTTATTTTTAAAATTTTAATTCAAAATTTTAATTAAAAAAGTCTAGTTACCTCATTTCCCTCTTACCACTAATGGTTATTCACAAGGAGGTCTCAAAATAAATAGAACTCATTTACTTGATCTTAGGGAGAAGAAAAGGAAAGGTATATAGAACTCATTTTATTGCTCAAGTGGAGGAGTTAATATTAGGTCAAGCTCATATCAATGTCATGTGTGATTTCGATCTATATATTTCTTGTTACATCCATTTATCAAAACATTCAGACTATACGAGACTCTTGATGTCTCAACAAATTGAGATACTACAACTACTCATTTAGGTCTACTATATACTTTATTTATTTTCCTTATATCAATGTATTTTATTTATTTTCCTTACACCAATGAATTGATATGTCAAATGGAATTACAAATTTAGCACTCATTGGACAATTGAGATCCTTAAAAATTGGGCACAACGTGTTTGTGCTATGCAACTTTTGGGGGAAAAAAAAGACTTGAGACCATTTCAAAACTAAATCGTTGTTTATGATTTTCTTTAAAGAAATTTGTGAGTTAAACTAATCTTTAAATTATTTTTTAAGTACATAGGAGTGGCTTGAACTCAAAACCCTATAAAGAAGGGAGATGATACCAGTTGAGTTATAATTCGTTAATACTAATATTTAAATCTTCAAACATATGTGTTGCGAGAGGGTATCAATTTAGGATAAATTTTACATTTATAAAATTTATTCCCATTGCATGTTTGAATTAAGAGAATTTTTCATATTTAATAAATTTTAACTAATTTTCTTTTTTTAGAAAGAGAAAGAGAAAGGAGAAAAAATAGTTAAAAAGGAGAGAAATATTAATCTTTTCTATACTCTACCTTGTTATCTCTATTTTAAGAGTAAATGTTATCCCATCTTAAATTTTAAAGGAAAAAAAAAAGAGTTGTTCAAACGAATATTTGCCGTTTTGGTTTTAAGTTTTAATTAAAAGGAGCAATTTTCAATTTAGTATTGGAATCATCTTTCCCAATCAACATTTCCTAATCAAATATTGAGAAAGAAGCAGGGAGATTTTATGTGCCCACCACCTTGAAAATGACAAAAAAGTGATTAAATTAAAATAAATCGAAATTAAAATCAAATTATAAATAATATAATTTACTTGAATTAATAAAATAAGAATGAAATTTAAAAATGAAACGTTCAAATTTTAGAGTTTCTGAAACTCAAGTATCAATATTTTAAAACTATTGAATAAAGATTCAATTTTGATTTTTGAGTCCAAATCAAAGGCCTCGGAGAGCTAATTAAATTTTGGTATATACAAACTCATCTTTGACTCGAGAAAAAATTATGAAAATGAACTAAAATTAGACTCTCTCTCTCTCTGCCTAAATTATCTCAAATTCAATATGTGTCGCCTATTTTTTACTTGCCACATTGTCTTGCCCATAAGAGTCTGTGCACATCTACTTTCCTTTAACCTACCTATAACAAGTGCTAAGGTCAATACGAATCGTATTTTATAACTTCTACAACTTGAATTATGGTTAGTAGGCCGACCATAAGGTTATATCGAGACATGTGTCAAACCTCAAACTTATCTAAGTATATATATATATATATATATATATATATATATATATATATATATGGAAAAAAGATTATTGCTATCTAACCAAAATATCATAGCAGTTAGAATTTTGACCACCAATTTTTTTTAATAAATAGAAGAAATTTGAATTTGATATTTTTAAAGAAAAATAGATGATATTAGTTGAATTATAATTCATTGATTTCGACATTCGAATTATATGTGAAAATGTAAATTACTAGTTCAATATGTATGGATGGAGGACAAATTGATAAGTATTATAATTTTTATAGAACAAATAATATTTAAAGAATTTTATTGACATTTAGAAGAACTTTAATGTCATTTCTAAACTTTTAATAGTATTTCTGAGAATTTTAATGATATTTATTGAAATACCATTAAATATATATGTATATATATACCAAAATTTCGAGAGTTGCCCGGTTGCTCCCTGGATTCACCCTCTGCTTGCAATCGGTTTATTTATTTATTTATTTATATTTTTGGTGGGTAACCAGAAGTTGACATGGTAGCCTAGATTGTTTCCACACAAAATAAAAATAATGAAGAAAAAGAAAAGAATTTAGAGATAATTTTGAGGTTAAAATGTGGATTAGTGAAAAATGTTTTTGTAGAAGTATAATGAATGATGATTGCTTTAGGTGATATTAAAGTTAGTTTGAATTGAAGTGAGGAAGAATGATGAAAACTATTTGAAATAAATTATTAATTTTTTATATTTAATAAATTATTTATTTATTTATTTATAATTTTTTAATATTATTTATTTTATGATTAATAATTATATAATTAATCATTTTAGATTTTTTTAATAAAAAATTACTATTATATTATTTTCATCAAATGATTAATATTTATATAAAATTTTTTATATTTTTATATTTGTCTATATTTTCATTTTGTATATTCTTACGAGGCTTCCCTGTCATCCATGTTTTTCTGTTTCCCATTTCTGATTTCTCAGTCCCACCTAGGTGAGTGAGAGCAACAAGGAAGGATGCACGTGAAAAGTTTCAGAATTTGCGCACAGCGGCGTCAAAGGAACAGTGCCCTCCTATTTCACGTGTTCCATTTACATTCCAATGGACGTGGGCTATCGTGCGCACGTTTTTCTTTTTCTTTTTCTTTTTTGTTTTTTTTCAATTTGATATTTTTATTATATATATATATATATATATGTTAGAAGAGAATTATTTGGGGACATAATTCATATATGACCTGATAAAAAGATATTTAATATTGATAGAGCGGACGGGTTCGGATTTAATAAGAAATATGAAAAACAAGTGTTTTTTTTTGGGTCAATTTGTTTGGGTCTATGAAATTTCGTGTTTGCTTTTTCGTCAACTCGGTCCAAATAAATCGGCGAGTGGGTGAGCGCAGTGAGTCGAAGGAAGAAGGAAGGAGGTTTGCCACTTGGGTGTCAAATTTTCCGCAAGTGTCGGTTGCCTCGAAGTTACAATGTTTGACCTCTTGGTGAAGCCTACTTTTATTTGATAGAATTTTATAAAGTTGTTGTTAGCAAACAAACATTACTATGGACTATTCAAATATTAAAAAAAATTAAAAAGAAAAAAAAAATTGAAAAGAAAAATGCCCATTTACCTACTTAATTGATTTTGACTTGATTTCAAAATATCAAGCTCATTGTCTTCATGAAACGATCTAATGGTTATAATTCTTTTCCTTCAATTGTCTAAATTTTTAATTTTAAATTTTAGTATAACAAAAAAAATCAAATGTAATAATTTTATTTAATAAATTATTACTAAGAAATGTGTGTGACAATGCTTAATTTATTATTTTGTGGTTTTTTTTTTTGTTTATAGGAAAGTCGTAAATTCAATTTTTTTTAAAAAAAAATGATATTGTCAGATTTGCATTATAAATCATTGACATTTCGTGTTATTGTTAACATAAATATTTTTATAATTGGGTCAAAATAAGTTGAGTAGAGTTATTAGGTTGAGATTAGATTTAAATTTCATTATTAAGTAGAGTAAAAGATAAGAATTTCAAGGGATCCTTCAAATCAAATAAATATTTTAAGAACTAAATCATATTTTAATCGACTGAAAGAGAAAACAAAGCAAATCGTTTTTCATTAATAGAAAAATTTCCCAAATTTCCTCATTTTTGTTATTACTCCAATTAATTTTTATTTACTCAAAAACAGATTGATTTCATCAATGTCTGGTCAATGATAAGGTTTACCATTGATTTAAGTCCTACGTCAAGTAGAAGAAGGGACGCCCAATGTGACCAAAATGCTACTACGTTAGCAAAGGTTTTTATATGGGAGATTGAAAAAAAAAAAAGTAGATTCAGGAATTAAACGTGGTCATTGCCGGAACTGTAATGTAACATCAGACAATGAAATTGCCTTAACAAAGTACCAGAAAAGAAACCCTTTGATTTTGATTTAACGCCTTTGTTAGGATCTCTCCCAACTTTTGTACAACATCACATGTGCTCATTCCTCGAAGAAAGTTGCAGACATTCCCCTTTTCATCAAGTTCTATGGGAGGTTAAAACGAGCAAATATAAATATATTTTTTTCTTTTCGTGATTTTAATGTGCTCATTTTTTGTTAGGAAAATCTTAATTATATCAATGGGGCTCACGTTGATTATACCAAATTTTTATGGGTACAGTGATAGGGTATTGTATTTGATGGGACCAGATCCCAGAATTTGATCCGATGAGTCAACTTGATAAAGGCTCACATGAAAAGTTTACGAAGGACAGTTACCGATCTAGATTCATATACAATTATCTACCGAAAGTTCACAATGAATGACTACCGGCCAACGTTCAAATACTCTTTATAACTTCTCACTAAAGGGTCTTAGTCACCCAGATCTCACAAACGAACGGTCTTAATCGCCCCGATCTCCTGACGGATAGGGTCTCAGTCGCCCCGACAACCGGATAAGACTCACCGAGCGAAGACAATTGTTTCGATCGAGCATCCAATGATCGGCTCCTCAGCTGAAAGAGCTCTGAAGACCCTTCATCGATTAAACTATCGATCGATAGCTAACGATACCAACGACTCCAAAGGAAGACCTAAATATCCTATTAACTCACGTTCCTCACTACGGACAGTACTCTAAGGACATTTTGGTTAAGGAAATGTTTCCTCTTAAATACGAAAGTTTCCCAAATGATAAAGATTGCAATCAATTCAAATATTGAATTTCAAGATTTTCGGATCGGTTCAGTAAAGAAAGTAGGGTTGAACCACTCCAGCAGCGCACGACTCTTACAGGTATAAGACATCTCAAAACCCTCCTAGACAGGTACGCTCTCTGGATCTTACACATTAGACACTCTAATAACATGGAATTACTCTTTCGAACTCTCAGTCTGTTTTCATTTCATACGAAAATTACTCTTTCTGACTTGAGTGTCGGAGTCCTTCCATCGGAGCACCCTCCGACGATTTTTGTAGGTATTACATCCTTTTGACGGTAACCGCTCGAATCAGCAAGGAGTCGATATCTGTGGAATCATAACTCACATTCAACAGTATTCTTTTAAATATAGGTCATGAATTTGAATCATGAGAATGGAAAAATAAGATTTGAAAGAGTAAATTTTTTAATGGGCCCTATAATGTTCGAATCAGATTAATCAAACAAATTTCAGATATCGATTGATGAAAAAAATAAATAAATAAGTAGGGTTCACCTCTAAAACCTCAAATTCGATCCCTTATTCCACATCTCTAGAATGATACCCTTCTTTTTAACCCAAAAAATAAAAATAAAAACTTTAATTATAATATTAAAAATATAAATAATTTTTATTTTGAGTTCACTTTCAAAATATTTCCGCTTAAAAATTTTTGACTAGTTAAATTAGTTCTACAGAGAACGGTCAAAACCCCGTGACAAAAAAAGAAATAGTTCGGAAGTATTCTTCGAAATAAGAATTATCTATAATGTATTTATCTATTTGGAAAAAAGTTTAAAAAGTGTAATTTATTTTAGTAATTTGAAATTTAGAATAATTTTTTCTTCAGAATTCTTGCACTGAGCTCAATATTAACACCTTGTTGTGATTCACTTATTAACTAGACACGTCCTACTACCTGTTTAGCTTGCATATTAAGATCTTAACTTTATATCAATCAAAGCAAAAACACATTTAATATGGCTTCACATATTATTAGTAAGTAAGTTAGAAGAATCAATTTTTTAATGAATTTTATAATATTCAGATCGTATCAGTCTGGTGAAATATAGATACTGATAAAAAAAATAGATATAAAGTTCAGATCAAGCCAAACTAGATTATACCATTGGAGGGCTTTAAATATGCAATTTTAATTACTATTATTAAGGAATCGAACATTTTCCAATCCACAAGGGAGTATATTTGATTGTTAGAAGTTATCTAATAACTATTTAAAGTAATATTATTCAGGTTGATTTAGTAATAAAAAATTTTATTAATATTGAACATTATCTTTTTGGTATTTTCGAGCGATCACATGTTTTTCTATCATTATTTAATGTATTTAATTAGTATGTGTTTTTTATATAAATTATTAATATTATCGTATTGAATTCGACTAAAATTCAATTTGAGTCACATTAGCCCTTAAAGGCAAAACTCTTTCGATGTTTATTTTTTTTATACATAAAATTTGAATATAAGATCTTATTTAAAAAAAAAAAAAAAATCAGTGTCCAGCTCAGTAATTTTGCCGGAAACCGGTACCCAACCCGAGACCTTTTACTTGTAGTAAATTTATGTGCCGGTAATTTTGAAGGAAAATGGTTAAAAACTTTTTTTAATAGAAGTTGCCCCAAGAATGATACTTGCTCTCAGGTTAAAACCGTCAATTGACAGGGCAAGGTTCCCTTGGTGTCTTCTCCGGCACAAAAACGGTATTTCAGTTACCCGAAATTGGGCCTCACGAAAGCGCTGGCCCAACAATAGATGATTTATATTGGGCTAACCCTCTTCTTATTTGTGTGTTCTCTTGCGCCTTGAGGATTGTCGGTACTTGAATATTGATATTCTTTAAATTAGATTTTGGTTTTGACTCTTGTACATGTGTGTGTATCTATGTATATATATTTTTGGTTACATGAGAAAAGGCGTAGGAGAGTTTTGTCCTAACCTTAGTCAAATCAGATTTAATCAGATTCAACATACTTATAGAATACCAATAATTAAAAAGAGAAAAAAGAGATTATGATATCATGATATTTGAGGTCCTTCATTTTTGTTAGCCATGTTATCCTCCTTTTAACAGGATTAATGAAGAAAATCTCTCGCAATTTGGCTGGTTTACACATGATCATCCGATGGTTTATTTATATATTTCGTCTCAAAATTTGGAGAGATCATTCATACATTTAAATAGCTTTTCTTACTGGTTTGAAAAATCTGTATTCGCCTCTTCTCTTCTCTATTAATTTTTATTTTATATTATTCTATTTATATTATTTTTTAAATAAATTAATAAATTTTAGTGGAAAATATAAAATTTTGTAAATAAAAGCCAACTTCGTTTCTAAAAAAGACTAAGTTTGCCATTATATCAATAATTTTTTATATTATAAACCCCATAAACCTCTAATTAACTCAATTTTTACTTTTCCAAATATTTCCTTGATACAATTGAAATATATAATTAAATACATTAATAATGTCTAACTTAGATCGACCATATAATTTTGAAAGGAGGGGGATTGCATTATAAGGAGTGCAGTAAACAGTATGTTGTTCAAAGGCACATTTTAGAAATATTTAATATCGGATCAAATGACAGGATACTTGTATCTCTTAATCAAAATTTTGGATTTAACTTGTGTATGAAAAAAATAGGTGTCGGATTCTGATGGGACATAGTCCTAAACCTAATTAGAAGGGCCAGCTATTGAAAGTTCCATACACAAGACCCACAAATGACAGTTACCGATCGATATTTAATATTCTCTATAACTATCTACCGAATGACCTTAATCGCACGAATCTCCCGAACGAAAGGGTCTCAATTGCCCTGTCAACCGAATAAGATTCATCAAGTGAATGATTGGGTACCTAACTATTGATCTATCGAACGAATGAATCATGAGGACCCTTCATCGATCGAACGACCAATCAATAACTAACAGCTTTAACGATTCTAAGGAAAGATCGAAACATCTCCGATCTCCTACTTAAGAGCAGTATTTTTAATATCTTTCAGTTAAGAAAAGAATCATCCCAAAAAAATGAAAGATCTCATACGATAAAAATTACGATCAATTCGAAATATTGAATTCCCGAGATTTCAGTATCAGTTTGATAAGGAAAGTAGGGTTGAAACACCCCGACGGTGCACGACTCACGCAGGTATAAGACATCCTGAAACCCTATAAATCGGGTATGCTCTTTTACCCTTATACTTTAAACACTTTAATCACAGAAAATCTCTACCTTCTTGAACTCTCAGTTTGTTTCTTTATATTCAAAAACCGCTCTTTCTGACTTCAACGTCAGAATTTCTCCCGCTGGAGTATCCTCCGGCGGTTTTTTTAGGTCTCACATCCTTTCGGTAGCAATCGTTCGAGTCAATAAGGAGTTGATATCTGTGAAGTCATAATCCACCTCCAATAGATTTGAATTGAATTTAGTTAACCCAACATAATTATTAAATATTGATAATTTATTAAAAAAATATTTAATTTCTTTTGATAAAACATATTTAATGAATAATTTTTTCGACTAAGTGCACTGAAAACACAAACGTGCCATTTTTCACCAAATCCAGAGTACCAAATTTTGATAATGACAAAAATAATGTTGAGTGAGTTTCATTCAAATGAAAACGTAATAATAACTTGACCTAAATTAGTTAAAATAAAATTTTAAATACAAATCAATAAATTAAATTTAGAGCACCACAAAAAAAAAAAAAAAGACCGTGTCCTTTGGCGGGTGGCCGTGTCATTTTTGACCATTAGTTCCAAAAAGATGACATAGAGACCCGGGATTGTCTTCGTACCATCATAACTCGTGTACTCGTCCATCAAAGCTCAAGTAATCGATTCTGTTCGATTTTTTTTTTATCCGATTCTATTTAATTATATCTACTTATTAATAATAATAATAATAATAATAATAATAATAATAATAATAATAACTTTAGTACTCAACAACGCTCGTGCCAAGAACCGGAGTGTTTAGCTCCAGCCCCTTTTTCTTTTCTTTGTTTTTTTTTTCCCTCATTTTCCTTATGCAGTGGGTGGCTTGTGTTAAATGATTAAAAAAAAATTGGTGGTATGGATGTGTTCCCTCAATTCACTTGTTTCAAAGTTCATCACAACAGCAAAGTGACCAGCCCAGCTTGTGTTCCTTCACCAATCGAGGTCCGGGTTTAATCTTTGAGATTCTGGTGTAAGGGATTTTTTTTTTTTTTTTTTTTTTTTTTATTAACTCACTAGACATGATTTATGTCTACTTAGGATTATGTTATCTGAGAGTCAACAATAGGAAAAAGAGAATGAAACCCAGATTACCCACACCCTTCATCCCTGTCCAGATTACTCCATGTGCATGGCTGTACTGCTTTGTCACTCTCGTACCAAACTCCAACCTTGGTAAGACTAACGCACCTAAACATCTCAGCATATAGGAGTCTATAAATAATGGTCAATAAGAAATTTATCAAGTTATCAACAAACCAAACCTTTCCAAGGTCAGATTTGGGGAAGCAAAATATAATATCCACACCATTATTTCAATCTTTGAACTGTATATTCTCCAAGACAACAGGGACGAACCACATAATTAAAGCACAAACAACGAAGCTTCCAAAATATGACATACAAAGAAACGTATATAACCCCAACAAGACTTGGAGTTGCAATGGTTGTTCAATCTTGGTTCCACGTTGAGGAGGGTTTGGATCTGGGTTTTGAGAGGATGAATTGGATTAACGTGTACAATTGGTCTAGTGGGATGGAATTTGGATAGAATGTTAGGTTGTTTAATCAAGTTTTAGAAAAAAATTATGTTAAGAAAATTATTTTTAAATAGAGCTCTTGCAGATATTTGAATTAGATTAATCAAAATATGATTCTGGATTAATCAAAATATGATTCTGAAAACTGATTGTAGGATAAAAAAAAGGATGACTTGGTAAAAAAAAGGAAAAAAAAAAGTATATATGTATTTTTATAAAGGTGAGACATGGATTGAAATTGAAAGAGAGGGAGTTAAGAGGGTTGAAGAAATGAATTTGGGAATTTAAGACGAAATGTAACCTAAGAGAAAAACGGTGGGTTTTGCAATGGGGAAGGAAAAAAAAAATGAAATGGATGGGAGAAGAGAGTGAATGCTCAATTGAGTGAGACAAAGAAGAAGACATGAAATTGGGCTGGGGGGGAGTAATTTTGACTAATAAATTACTTTTAATTTTATTAAAATTTTAATGGTGATAAATTTTAAGGACATTAATTGGCAAGGTAAATTTAAAAATAATTGTAAGCAATAAATACATAAATACATATTTTATTTTTTAAAAATAATTGCATAATAAATATATTTTATTTTAAGTCTATCTGCATTTTTTTTAACACTACTATTTCCAAATTTGAGTAAAGAATAAGAATTACGATCGACTAACACATAACATAAAACTTTTTTTCAATCTTGCAAAAGATGCATTTGTAGCTCAATGGACAGAGTGTCACTTTCTTAAGAAGAAAGTCATTGGAAGTGTATCTTTAGTTTAGGGTTTAATCATAATAGAAAATATTTATTTAAAAAATAAAAAGTCAATACAACTGCTATTCCATTTCACTTGTTCTCTTCAAGCTCCCATCTACCAGCATTCCATCCAGGCAACCTAGACTCCTGCCTAGAGCTATTTCGCCTCCAACCACCCCAACATCGTACAATCCGCCTCGGGCCGCCCGTGGGTGAGTGTAAGGAGGTCAAGACACCCCAAAGGGGCCACTTTGTAGATTTTTCCCTCAAATCTTACTAACTTATAAAACCTGAAATTGTTAATTACTGCATATTAATAAACGATGCCTAAATGATTAGAAGCTCAGAAACCAAATCCAGAGTTGTTGTAACAAGAAAAAGGACCATCATGAGCATGTGGTAGAAAATTTCTCAAATTATCATTTTGATTTTGATGTGATTGATTTTTTTTAATAAAAAAATATAATTAAATAGAATTAAATTTTTTTAAAAAATAAAAATAAAGAGACACTACTATTTAAACTGTCTTCACGGTTGATTGTTAAGTCTTGTCTCTTGCTCATGCGTCCTCAATTTTTCTTTCAACGTCACAATATAAAAGTCCGAATTATTGGGCTATTTTATCATTTTATCTAGTCTCATTTGCTTTTTTTGATTTATTAATTTAGTTTTTAATATTAGATACGAATAAATTTGATTTTATAGAATGTATGACATATAAAATTTTCCATATGAGAATAATAGAAAAGGAAATTTTATTTATTTCCTTGTAAGCTCAGTGCCAGTGGTTCTATTAAATCAAAATAATTATAATTATAGTTTTAGAAGTTGCAAATTTGAATTTAAAAATGCTCGCCCAATTCAAGTTGAAAGCTAAAATGACACATTGGATCATGTTATTAATTTCATCTTCAATGGATACATGATCCCTGGAACAAATCTCAAAAAGGAGAGGAGGGATGTATTACAAGTCTCAAATATCATGAATAATTTGTAGAAAATGATTGAATAAATGTTTGATTGGTCCGGTAGTTAGAATATTGATATTATTTAGGATTTGAATTTTATGTATAGAGAAAACAGATATAAAAAAAAATTTATCTCTAAATAATCAAACCTAATTTAAATTAGATTTAATCGGATACAACATACTATTGAATATCGATGATTTATATATATATATATATACAAGGATTTAGGATGGATTTAGCATTTAGTATCACTCAAAAAAAAAAAAATTTACCACTTAATAAAACTTTTTCTCTTTTTTTGCATGAAATAAAATTTTATTTTATAATTTAGAATTGGGTTTTCGAAATTTTCGAAAGAGAGTGAAATGGTTAAAAATGCTGAAAGCAAAAAATACCTTGTAAACCAAGAAACGCGTAAAAAAGATTTTAAGCATAAAAATAAAAAAAGGAAAATTAAAAGAAAAACTATCACCAAAAAAAGCGCGGTAACAAAAATTTCAAAACCTGCGGAATTGGCGGTTCTCTCTCTCTCTATAAGGGTCCTCTCGGGCGATTCCCACTTGAATCCAACACAAAGAAAGAGTCAAAATCCGAAATGGAAGAAGAGAATTTCACACAAATCTCTGCTCGGGTCTTCAAGAAGAGATCTTCAATTTCTGTGTCTTCTTCACCTCCTGAATCAAAGAAGCGCATCGTTTCAGTCGATCTTATGAGGACCCAGAAAAACAGAGTCGAGCAAACTTTGAAGGAGAAGAAGAGTGAAAAAACCCAGGAAAAGATTGATGATGATGCACCTTGTGGCCTGGTTTCTTCAATTTACAAGTATCTTCGTTTACTAGAGGTAAAAACAAGTTTGCTTATGAGTAAACTTTATCTTTTTTTCTGTATATTTTTTAGTTCGTATGGAGAAACTTGAAGTTTTCTAATCTGGATTTTGTCGTCTCTCTCTCTCCCCACGATGTTTTTTTTTTTTTTAATTATAGATTTTTAGGTTTTAAGAGTTTCTTCGATTTACAAGTATCTTCACTCAATAGAGGAAAAATTAATGTTTAAGACAAACATACTTATGTATATTTTTCTCTTTTGGTATTTGTTTTCTGTATTTTTATGGGCAAATTTGTTGGTTTTAGGTACCTGGGTTTAGTGACATTTGTTCTTTTTTTCTTTCCGTTTCGTAAAGGTTTAGGTTTTAGGAGGTTTTGCTGAATTTAATTGGAAAAAAATTGGTACAAATAAATTCAAACAGGTTTAGGTTAATAAGTTACTAGTTGTGGTTTGATTCTTCAATTTTCATGCAATTCACTCCGTCAGTAACTTTCTTTTTCTTTAATTTTATGTGGGGAATTTGATTTTTTATATTTGGGGTTTGTGATAACTTTATTTTTCTTTTAATGTTTAAATATATATTTAAATTTTATTATTTTTAATCGGGCTTGTGCTTTCCTAGATTTTAGGCATTAGGGTTTTTTCCCCCTTCCTGAATTTGATTGGAAATATATTTTGGTGCTATAATTTAATTTCCCATGGGATTTGGGTTATGAATCGATTTGACATGAATTTTTTTTACAGAGTTTTTAGGTTAGGATTTGTGGGTCTCGGGTCAGATCTGATTTGGTTTTGCAAGAATTGGGTTATTTTGTTTTTTTTTTTAAAAAATATTTTGATTTTATTATTTGCGGGTATCTGGTTGATTTGATTTCCGGCTCCGGGTTGATGAGAATATTGAGCCACTTTAATGCATTTTCTCTCTAATTTATTTATTTATTTTTGAATAATTTTGTGGAACCCAATTTTCTATAATAATTCTGATGAACTCTGTTTGGGGTTTCTTTGAACAGAATCTTGACCCGCCGAGGCATTTTCCGTCATTACTTTCTCATTAATTTATTAATTATTTTTCAATACTATGGGAAAGCACAATTGAGTTGTGGTATCAATTTTGATGTTAGAACTTGTGGGTCAACGTGAAAAAACTCCATTTATTTTGTTGTGGATTGCAGACAAATCTATATTTCTTGGTTTCAATAGGACTCCATCCGATTTTAAGGAAACTTGATGTGAATACTAAGCCACTGTCAAGCATTTTCTCTCAATTTATTTTGTTTATTTTATTTTAATTTTTCCTCACAAATAGTTTCTAATTGTGATAAGTGATATTCGCTTCAGATGGATCAAGGGAACAGACCAATCTCTAATTACATGGAGGTAATTCAGAAAGATTTGACAGCAAAAATGAGAGAAATTCTAATTGATTGGTTGGTGGAGGTTGCAGGGGAATACAGGCTTACTTCAGACACTCTTTATCTTGCTGTTTCTTTCATTGATAGATTTCTATCTTCCCATGCTATCTCCAGGGGCCGCCTTCAACTTCTTGGTGTTTCCTGCATGCTTGTTGCCGCGTAAGGACATGAATTCGTTCTGTATTTGTTTACTCTTTAGAGGGTTGATTTCAATTCTTTTAATATCATCATTTTTCTTGTTGTGGTGTAACAGAAAGTACGAAGAAACTTGCACTCCACATGTTGAAGATTTTTGCTATATAACAGATAATACTTATACCAAAGATGAGGTCATTTATTATGTATTTTAAGTTTTAAGATTAATCTTGTCATCATAAGTATCTTTGATATATACATTCCATGAATTACCACTATATAGATGGTTTTTGCAGAATGGGTGATTTTTCCTGTAGAATCACTATAAGGTTGTAAATGGAAAGTTGAATATGCAGGTGGTAGATATGGAAGAGAAGGTACTCAAATTTCTCAACCATGACATGGGCACTCCCACAATAAAAACTTTCCTCAGGTAAGAACAGTTCAATACTGATTAGGCTTCTCCCACAAAATGCATACAAAATGTATCAACTCAAACAATGTTTTGTGTTGGATTTGCAGAAGCTTTTCAAGGGCTGTTCAAGATAGTGATCAAGTAGATCTTATTTTCTTTGCTCTCCAATTGACGTTCTATCTTCAATTTTCCCCCCCTCTCCCCCTTCCCTTTCTCTCTTTTTCTGTCAACTTCCTGAAACCCGGTGCTCTCTGCAGCATGTAGATTTGCACTTCGAGTTCTTAGCATGTTACCTCGCAGAGCTAAGTTTGGTGGACTATAAGTGTTTGCGATTCTTACCATCTATAGTTGCTGCTTCAGCCATTTTCCTTGCCAATTTCACATTGCAGCCGATGTTGCATCCTTGGGTATGCTTATACAGCTTGCTAGCAAACTTTGCAGTGATGTCATGGCACAACAGCACTTTTGAACTTGATCACTTATTTTTCCATTATAAAGACTATAAATTTATGTTGGTCTGATGACTATAAATTTTTTTCCATAAATTTTTGCAGAATCTGGTATTAAAATCCTGTTCGGGGTATAGGCCTGCTGAACTGAAGGACTGTGTACTGGCAATGCACGACTTGCAATTGGATGAAAGGGGAAGGGCGCCAGCAGTACGAGATAAATACATGCAGCAGAAGGTATATCTATCTCTATTTACTCCCACACAAAGCGCTGCTTAGAACATCTTATGAGGACAGATCTATGACAAGTCTTCAATCATTTGATCCGCAAACAACCTAACAAAATTAATTTTCCTAGAACAGTTCAAGAATGTGGCGAAGCTGCCTTCACTCTCCATAATTCCTTTGCAATATTTCGAGGACATCAACTGATTGGTTCTGCTTTACATCAAACTTTACATATTCGCACTAGATTTTCGTGTGAATGTCATGGTTTGCAGAGATAGCGTTGGTGATTAACATGCTATGCCTCCTTCAAAGGACAAATGATTGGCAGTTTTGAATCTGTAAATCATATTTTTGGGTCAGATAGTTTTGAGATTGTATTAGTACTTGTATCTGATTCCTCTACTTATATGTCAGAGTTCCAAATGAGCATAGGTAGAAAAACCACATATTTGTGAATCAAATTTTTTGGGAATAAAACTCTTGCATACTTGATGATTTCATTTACGATTGCACTCTGTCAGACACATCTACAAATCTAATCATCAAATCACTTCATTGTCCAACCTTGATCCTAAAATTTCTTAAAAAATAATTCAAGCAAAACCTTTTAGTCAAATTACATGACTAAAATTTCACTTGTACAATTTGGAAAAGTACCCTTATTCAGAGATGGAGTATTTGGACTTGTTTCAAAGTTGCAACTTGAAAATTTTGTACAAATAAAATATTTGGTTTTCTGCATGACGAATACGCCACACAATGCATTCAAACTAAGCTAATTCCAGACTTAAGAACTCTAAAACCCTTGACCTGTATTATCGATTTAGTAAAATCACTAAATATTACTTGTAATTTAACTATTTCAAAACTAGTTTCTTGAATTTTCAAAATTATTAAATAACCTTCTTATATTTGGCATTGTTAGTAAATTTCCCCTATTGTTAACATAGTATTAAAAAATTAAACTTGAAAATACATACAATATTTTTAAATATTAAAATAAAATAATAAATCCTTGAAATAAAAAACGTGACCTTTTCACACGGAATGTTATTTATTTTATTTTAACAAGTGAAAATGTCATAAGAATATTTGATTTTAATTTTCATTATTCTATTTTAAAACATGAAAAATCCTGTGTATTTTTATTTTTCTATTGTAATGCGCCCCCGCCATGGACTGTAGGGGCATTTTTGTTTTGTAATTTTAAAATTTTGGGGCTAATTAGAAAAATTGTAAATTAAAGAGGGTTACGTGCAATTTGCCCTTAAAAATTTTCGATGTCAAAGAAATGTAAAGAGGAGAAATTCAGAAATTCGTGATCACTCTGCGAACAAATCAAAACACACAGCGCCGAACGCAGAACAGGAGAGAGAGAGAGAGAGAGAGAGAGAGAGAGAGAAGCTTAGATCGAAGGTTGGCAGTCATGGAGGTGTTGGTCGACGAGAAGGAGATAAAGGCGGCCGGAGGTGAGTTGTTGCTGGAAGGTCGCCGAGGACTGAGAATCCACGGTTGGGAGATCGAATCTCAAAATCGATCCATTCTCAACTCTCTCCAGCTCCAACAGTACTCTCTCTCTCTCTCTAAATTATCCTGTCGTTTTATTTTGACTGCATTTCGGAAATGCTTTGTTTCCTATAGAGAAGTGAGACACGAATTTGGTTCGTTTATCGTGTTTTTAGGTTTATGTATAGGTGTAAGTTAGGGTTTTGATTTTATAATATTTTCAAGTGTCATCATGATTATTAGCCAACAATGGTCGAAATCTCGTTTAATTGCTTAGCCTGTAATGTGGAGCAAATTGCCTATGGGAAAACCTGGCCGGATTACAAAGTTGCTTGTTTAGGTTTTTGATTTTTGTTTAAATTCTTGGCAGCAGCTTCTTAACAACAGAGGATGGACCATCTACGCGTTACCTATTCTCGACCCCACATGCATAGAACAATGCCTAGGACACTTTAAGCATGAGCCATTTATGGACATCTCATGACTTAGCTTGTTGGGTCCTGTTTGGAAAACTTAATGTTAAGCGGGATTTTCAGTACAGACAATAATTGAAATAATGATAATTTTAGTCATTTTTAGGGAGAAATTTAACTTTACTTGCAAAACCCTATAGATTAAAAAAATTTTCACTTCAGTTTAAAAGTGTTGCAAATAGAACAAGACAAAATAGAGGGAGGTTGAGCCAAGTTGAAGAGATGCAAACAGGGCCCAAAGCTTAGCTTACATTGTCCAATCAATTTAATGAACAGAATTTATTACCATTTTATTGAACATAACTTTTGGCTGTGAACTTGTTCAACTAGCTAAGGACATTTGAATTTAAACAGGAATTTTAGGCTCCTTTTATACATCATTCTAGGCTCAACCCCTCTAGGAAATGAGCTGAGCTTAAATACCCTCTCACTATTTGCAACTTGGGTCATTTGCAGTCTTAGCACCAATGACGTTTTTACCCTGTGGGTTGATGAAATAATTAACCACCCATGGTTCAAAATGTGTAAAAAGTTTTTGTACTTCATCAGGTTGAACAATTGGGCCCTCCTCTAAAAACTTCATTCGATCCCCTCGTGGTTTGAGGTGAAGTCCTTTGACCCTTGTGATTTCAACAGTGTATCAAGGTTTCCCCTGGCTTTTATTTTTTATTCATTTACTAAAAATGACCCATTTGTTAGAGTGTTTAGAAGTATCTCAGGTATTATATTCAATAATGTGGTAACCATAGGAGGTGCTTTGAACATTTTGAATCAAAAGGTAGCTAAGTGATTTTGAGCTATCCCAAAAAGGGGTTAAATCCAGTTGAGTTCACTTTGTTTCAGAAATCTAAGAGGGTGGGTCTTTGCCCAAAGGCAATGTTGTTCCCTTGTGGCCAAGAGATATTGCATTCGAATCTTATTACAATCCCACTACTTGTGGTAAGACTGCATATATACATTTAACTCTTCCTGGATTCTACAGTGGTGGGAGGGAGGCTTGTTTACTGTGTCATCTGGATTCATTAAGTTATGCAATGCAGTTAGTTAGAGGGTATACATAAATTTTGCCATTTTGCTGAAATTAACACTAAGAATAGGCTGCAAGAATTAAGCCAAAATTTGTTAGTTTCTTGCTGAATATTAAAACATTGTATGCTTGTCATGTGCGATGTTAGTGGCCAAAATTTCTATTTAAGCCTAATGTTTTGTCTATTGGTGTATGTACACATTAAGGAACTTTCTAGCATTTCAAATTTATCAATTTATAAATTCCATTCTATATAATCAGTATACCAGAAAGGCTCTTGGTGTTGACTCTGATTATTTTTCATCATTTATTACTACTTATGGTATATGTGAATTTTGCTCAATTTTCAAATCTTCCAAATACTGAAGTTTTAAACAAAAATTTGCGCAATTGCTTTTTTTCCTTTGGAGTAGCTTTTTCCCCGCCCCCTTTTTGATAGGTAAACAGCTTTACTGTTTTTTTTTTTTTTTCACGATAACAGCCTTGTATAGGCTGATATTCACTGAGGAGCGGTATCCTTTTTTTTCATTTATTTTTTACTTATTAAGGTTCTTCCTCATCTTGTTGATAGTACAAATAACGACATGAAAATATGAAAGAAACTGTTTTCTGTAGATGCATATCTGAGCCTTTGCCCAGTTAAAAAGAGTTTGTTTCAGGTGCCTTTTTGCTATGAGTTTCTCAGTTTGGGCAAAGACAGAGACAAACTGACAGACACCCAGATACATGACACACATATATGCTCTTGTTTATCAGTTCGTTGTTCCTTTTAACTAGGACATCTGGCACAATGAAAAGAGGCTGGTTCTGAATTACTTAGCAACTCAATCTTTGATAACATTATTCTGGGCTTCAAAGCTTGTTCAGCTTTTGAATTTTCTCTTGATATTTGTTTTTGCTTCAGATGGGAAGAAAAGCTACAGACATGTCACTTGCCAGAGATGGTTTTTGGAGATAGTTCTCTAGTTCTTAAACATGTGAATAGTGGCATTAGAATTCATTTTAATGCATTTGATGCTCTAGTTGGATGGAAGACAGAAGCTTTGCCACCAGTTGAGGTTCCGGCAGCAGCAAAGTGGAAATTCAGAAGGTGAGCTTTCTGTTCACTTCAAAACATCATACGTAGACATTAAGATCCAATTTTAAAGAGAAAATTATTCAGGGAATGTACATTTCTGTTGTTTGGGAAATAGATAGAAATGAAAGCTGTGGAAACAGAAAGAAAAGCTTCCACCCTCTTTCTATCAAAATCAGTCAGGGTACTTTTAATCAGAGGTTTTTCTGATTCTATTCAGGACGTATTTTCTTTTTTGTGCTCTCAGTGTTATTCTAAGATAGTTTCTAAATAAGTGCTTCCTTGATTAGTTTTCCTCATATTAAATAACTTTTGGAGCTCTTCATACTTATCATTTTGGCCCCTTTTTAAGCAGACATACCTTGTCCTGTCTGTGCGTGTGACATAAAGAAAATCCCTTCTGAGTGGGCCAATTTATTTCTTTGAATAGACATTTAGACTAGGTACTGAGTAAACACTCATTAGGCAGAAAATTACCTGTTGCATGCAGCATATTGCCGAAGTGGCTGTCATGCATACACAATTTAATGTAAAAAAAAATGTAAAGATTTTAAAAGAGAAGGATACAAGGATGGGAAGGAATGCGAGGTACAGAAGAGGTGATTAGAAAGAACTTATGGTTTGTGCTTTTGCTCCTTCAGTTGAAGGCCAGTCATATGCAGATTTTGTACTGGATGCTCCTTCAGTTGATATTGTCTAGTTTTCCTATGTTTAAGGAATGGAGTACAAACAGTAAGTTAGCTAGTGTTTGGCAACAGATTGGATTTTGTATTATTGGACATCCATTTTTGAGTATGGGTAATACGCACACACACATGTGTGCGCACACACACAGAGTTTCAGAAATAGAGAATGTGATCAGCAAGGAATTGGTAAAAAAAATGGCAGGTTAGATGGTGTCAAATTACTCAAGTTTACCTAATCTCTACAAGGGTGGTCAATTGTGCCATTCACCTCTCAATGCATAGAATGCAAAAGGATTAAGAAAAAAAAAATGTGATGGTAGAAATCCTCAGATTCAAAAAATAATTCTCTTAGTTGAAAGTTAGTCATTGTAGGGTTACAGAAGTAACCTTAGATTGCACTTGTTATCTATTTTCATAAAGCAATTTAGAGGGATGGTTTATTACATCGAAATTAGGGGTGGGAGTTCTTTTTTGCTGTTCATTGTATGGGGAGCTATAGTATATATGATATGATTGCAACTCTATATTGTAAATTATTGTGTCCAAAAATTCAAGCACGAACATGAGATGTTTATTACATAGATAATATGATACAATATCACACCCTGTGTAAAATGTGTTAGTTTGGCAGACATATGCTTTGACCTTCTCCTGGATTTGCTGATGCTGGCCTTGTGTACTAGCCTCTCAATAGAATTTGAAAATTACAGCATCTGGCTATGTGTGCAGTGGTTACTATGCTGTACAATCACGTGACACTGTGTAGATTCACCCAAGCACCACCTTGTATTAAGGTGCTTGGAGAGCTGACGATGCTTGTTTACAACATTTTCTCCTACATCTAACTGAGGCCAGCCAATCATCATTGAGAATTTGTCCAGTTGGCTGGTAACTGCACTTCGGACCTCTAATAAAAGTTTTGGACTAAATTTTCTCCATCCAGTTCCTGTTAACTTGCTTCTCGTTTCCCTAAGCTTTTATTTATTTAATTTTCATTGCTCCCAGCAAAAGTTGGAGCTTTCCCTTTTGTCTTCACAACGAAACTGAAATAGCACAAAAATGCATTGGGGCCCTTTTGTAAGTAAGTGTTATGGATCTTGATATCTGGGATATATATTTGTTAATGTTGCTTAGTTTAAAAAACTGTAGTAACTTGTTTTGTCTCCTTCATATGATCCAAGGGGTCGACAATTGTAAGTTCATGCTTCTGGTCTTTGGGTATCCAAAATGTCCTGAATAGTTTAGATTGTTTGTCCAAATTGGAAGAACTTTTGATTACATAATTTGGCACACAATACAACTCCCGGATAAATAATTCGCTCATATGTTAGGATAAGGTGAGGACCTCCAAGGACTGAACCTAAAATAGATCCCCTGTCTGGACTTGCATCATTTTCTTCTTAACATTATCAGTGAAATTCTTCAATTTGAGAGCTTATTCCCTGCAACTCCTTTTGTTTACTTCTGACTTTCCGAATACATTAGTTTGCAGTCTTTTTTGGTACATCTCTTATGATACTATTAACTAAAGAATCCACACTTTTTTTCATTAAATAGACTGCTTTAATGAAATAAGTGCTTTAATGAAATAATTGCTTGCACATTATCTGTTCCAAATCTATGACTTCCTTTTTTGAATTTGCAGCAAACCTTTCCAGCAAGTCATTCTGGATTATGACTATACATTCACTACGCCATATTGTGGAAGCCAATCAATTGAGTTCAACACTGAGAATGTGAGTTGCTCCCACGTGATATTAGTCAGTGAAAATTGGCCAATATAAGGTTATAATGCCTGAGGAGTAAGCCATCTCCATAGCATTCATTCTATGTATTGTCCCCTTATCTATGATGGTGCATTCAAACTATTCATATGCTGCAAAAACATCAGATCTAATACTGATGGACTTTCCAATGTAAAATGTTTCTTACATTACATTGTATTTTCCTCTCATTGGCATTATCCCCAATGGGCAGTATAGTGGAGATACTCTGGATGAGAAAAGTCACCATCTCCAGTGGGATGACTGTGAGCAGAAAATTGATATGGCATCACTTGCACCAAGAGAGCCTATTCTGTTCTATGATGAAGTAAGGGCTATGGAACTCATATATTATTTTTGTCTGCTTAGTTTGTTGATTGTTTTTAACTCATATCTTTTGGTCCAACAGGTTGTCTTGTATGAAGATGAATTAGCTGATAATGGGGTGTCACTATTGACGGTTAAAGTGGTGAGTGACTTGAATTTTCTATGATTATATGAGAATGGGCTCTGGTATACATACTGAAATCGCATTCGTTCTCTGTAGAGGGTTATGCCAAGTAGTTGGTTTCTTCTGTTGCGATTCTGGGTATGTTACTTTTCTCTGATTCATACTTTCCTTCTAGAGCTCTGTCAATTGGAGACAATTAATTCAACAATCTTTTGCTTAATGCTTCAGTGGCATCATATCAAAAGATACTGTGATGTAATAACTGTACTTTGTTGAATGGACTAAGCGGGTTGTACTGTTTGTCTTTTCTTTTTTAACATTATCAGATGGACAAAAGGTTTAATCTATCTTTTTCTGCTTTATATCTGACTTGTTTCCTAGTACCCGCTATTCATATTTTTGATATAAATTATTATTTTTCCCATTTTGACAGCTCAGAGTTGATGGAGTGCTAATGAGATTGAGGGACACTCGAATGCATTGCATTTTCAAGGACAGAGGGAGTCCCACAGTTCTTCGAGAAAGCTGCTGGAGAGAAGCCACTTTCCAAGCTATGTCTGCAGTAAGTTAGATCTTTGTTCCTGTGTGTAATTGTTCATTGGTTAATTATTAGAATGATATATATTATTTTCTTATTGCCATATTTGTAGATTGTCTCTTTGGTAGTTGATGAAAGGTTTGTGGTATTTGGTTGCTGTTGGTTTACCGTATTGTTTAACAAATGTCATTTAGTTGAAGCACTGCAAGTGTATTAGTCCTTTCATATGCTTACAAAGCATGCTCCTTGGCTTGTTTGGAAAAGACACTCTATGCCCATATCGGAAACGGAGATCAAGATCACCTACAATTCTCTCATAGGAAATATCTGGTCTATAGTTTTTCACATCTGTAAGAGTGGTAATTTAGTGATCAATTTGAGCAATTACCTACTAATAATATCTTGGTATATATAAGAGAGATAGAAAATATATTGGTTTGGCAAATGGCATGGCTGAAAAATCATGTTTGGCAATGTTAGATACTTGACTTTTCCTCTTCTCAGAGTTAATTATTTTGAGTTAATTTGATTTACGAACTGCTTTTATTATGTGGATTCTGAAGATTTTGTCTTTATTTTTCTCCACATTGATGCTCTATTCTGCTTTAGCTTGTTTCAAAGTTCTGGAATCAAGGTTCCCAAAACTTGACCAAATATTGATCCAAAAGCGGAATGGATCACGGTCTCATCCAATCTTACCTTATGATGATAACCTTGGCAGCAGCATGGTCTCAGATATATTTGTATTTGTAAACATATATAGATAATGTTCACACTCACAAGTCTTCTATATTGATGACATTACATTGTTTTCTGTTAAACAAAACAATAATCTACATTACTCAAGCAATTCTCAAATGGTGGGTCATAGCTTTCAGAATGAAGAGTCATTATTTTTCTCTAGTTTTAATTTTTATGAATAGTTTATGGAAACTACCAATGGAGAATTCATAGCTTGGGGATTACTTGAAAATAAATGGGAAAATACAGCGGGAAAGTACAACAAAGTTTGAGAGAACTAAGGGACGAAATTTTTATTAGTAACATCTATTAACAACAAAGGATAAATAATTGCTTAACAACAATAATAAGTAAGGTAGCATTCAGAAATTTTAAGATATTTAATTTGAAGAAGTTGTTTAAGTTTAAAATCATAATAAGGACATGAAGAGAAATGATAAGTGAAATTATGGCAAATGTTGAAATTTTTATATTTTAATGCATTCGTCATCTTAGAAAGATTTTCTTCACTTCATATTAATTTGCTATGGACATGATACAGTGCGTTAAATAGAAAAACTGAAATCCTTGTTGCATGAGAAAGTAAGCATAACTAGAGAGAACTCAGCTTGGAACCTTTGATTAGAGCAAAAATTCTAGAATTTTTATTTTAGCTTAAAACAAGAGCAAAGGAACAGAATTTGCTGATGGTTTGGGGAATGAGATATTTAAAAGTTGGAACGAGATGTGTTATCAGTTAAGGTTGGCTAGCACCTCGCACACGGCACTCGGGATACTTTCTGCAATTGGATCCTTTTAAGTTTTGTTGCTAATGCTCTCAAATAGATGGTTTGCCTGATGCATTTTGCTTGTACAGTGTTCTGATGTAAAAATTTTACACCTCATTAATGCATAATCACTTTGATTTATTTGTGCAGAAAGGATACCCTTCTGATTCTGCTGCATACAATGATCTGAGCATCGTAAGCCACAGGCTTCCAATCATTATGCAAAAGACCCAAATCCTTAAAGTCCCCGATAACTGTAAGGCTGTGACAAATTGTTGACACCACTTAATCTATAATAGAACTGTACTTTATTTTAGTAGGTGACTTAAATTATTACCCTATCATGGTCATACTGAATTTAGATCCTGCCAGAGGAGAACAAATTTCTGTTGCTCATTGATTACCATTTGCTTGAGTTTTTATGGTAGTTTTATAGAATGAACAGTTCACTGAGTAGGCAACTCTCTTGAACCCATGCAAATTGGTTGGAATTAAGTTATGCCTAGAATACAGTTGTGGGATCTTTGGGTGAAATGGGCACTGAGACGCACAGTCGGATTTTTCCTGAGGTCAATGTTTCTTTTCAGAGGGTTCTTTAGGAGTGCTGGCTGGTAATGTCCTTTGGTTATATGCTAGACATTTGATGTCTTCCACTTGGCTCTGGGTTTCATGGCAAGGAAGAATGCTACTTATTGTGTGGGGGTGTGTATATGCATGTGTGTGCATGTGAGAGAGAGAGAGAGAGAATTTATTAGTCATATGGTTTGTCTCAATAAAATCTTTATAGGATGACTGTTTCAATATTATCTATAAAGGATGATACCGGAGATTTGTATTTGTTGGATTAGTGCCGAAGGTAGCCATAATGCAAGAAAATTTTCATTGCTTGTTTGTAATTAATCATTTTATGCATCATTTAGCACAACTTTGAGGAATGCATAACTTGCTGGGTGCAATGAACACCTTCTACTTGTTTAGGATTAGAGTTAAGACTAATGGTAAAATATTTGAGGAGGCATCTCAATTGAACATCTTTTACATGTATTGTCCATTTGTTTTGGTACAAACTAATGGCACCTGATTTAGGTATTTAACTTCAAATGGAAACTTGTGGTACTGGAAGAGTAGTGAGTGAGATAGAAGTAACTTGGTACCCTCTTAATACTTTCATCATGTCATTTTATGGCTAACAACATTGGAAAAAAATTATTCATCAGAAAAAAAAAAAAAACAATCGGAAAAAATTAATCCTCTGAATTGTTCAGATGATATAGGAGGACCACAAAGTTAAGGAGGGCAAAACATATTGTTCCTTATAAAGTACTTGCTGGTGTACTATAGCAATGAGGCAAGGATGAGGCAAAATGGATGTTCTAGATTTTTCTTGAAAAGAAGTATGATTAATCAACAACAAGTGTACATATTGGAGAGGCACTACGGCTGTATGATCCCATAGGATGTAACAGATCTACAGCCGTATGATCCCATAGGATGGAACAAATCTATGTACCCTGAATCTTTTCATTGGTGTGGAAAGTTTGATAATGAGGCGAATGATCTCAAATTGTACATTGTGTTGCAAATGCACGTCTGTTGAGCGTAATAGCACATGTCATGCTGTCACAGGTGAAGGAAAAACATACTAAGATCGCAAATCTGGTTGTGCTTCTTGAGGAAAAAATGAATCTCACTTGAGGTTTAAGAATGTAAAATAACCAATAGGGAAATTAATTTCTTCTTTTTTTATATTAAACACAAATGAATTTGCTTGAGATTTGTGAATGTGGACTATCAGAAACCATTACCATTGTCTTTTAAGCTTGCATTTTTGACCTCTTATTGGGACCAAATGAAATCTTTGAAAATTTTTGACTGTGGACTACATTTTGCTGTGCTTGGAAACTGATGTGTATGATGTGCCTTGGTGACTTGTAAAAGAGGGGTGGAGTTAGAAATACTCTTATTTTGGTTTTAAAGATGAACTCTACAAAACTTGGTGGTTCTCGTTAAAGCTACCCAATAAATAATACATTTTGAAACTCATTTTCATTTTGTTCCCAATGTAGAACATAATTGAACTCTAAAATACTCCTCTAAAACACCCAAATTTATTTCCAACCAGACTGTGGTATGACTTTCATTTCATAATGAGTTTGACTTCACAAACACAATTAGCACAACAAATTATGTTTGTTGTGATAAAAATGTTAGGCATTGAAATCTTGGGGCATGAATGTTTTAGTTCAGTTCCTGCATTCTTATATTTAGATGTATATATGTATGTAGTCCTGTTGTAGAAACAAAGCAATAAATGGAATTTCGATTTGTCCTTCAATGTTAATTACAATGATAACTAATTGCCCTGCCTAAAGAGTGAAGATGTCCAGATAGAAGGTGTTACAGGACCTGATTTTGATATAGTGAAAGACATGATCATTTGCCTATAGTATGTTTCAGAGAATGTGTTCTTGAGATTGATATCAGAGAACGGGGACTACCAGCATATTCTTTTTATCTGGATCCTTGCTGTATCTGTTGCATTGTTGCCATATTTGTGGAAGGCAACTTTTCAAAATTGCTTTAATTGGATTTTGACCTTGCTCGTGTATAACTGTTACACCTTTCTTTTTCCTTTTACCGTTGTTTATATAATATTGCGTTTATCATGCTATAGAAGTTAAAAGGCTAATGCATTTAGTAAATTTGGGAAAGCAGGGCACTCTCTTTTCTAATCTCCTTTCTCAACTTGATCACCATCTTTCTTACTCCCTGGTTGCATGATCATGAACCTGCATACTAGGCTTTTTCTGCTTTAGCTATACCCTTTGCTGTTGGACTGCACTCATGGAACCTGCTACCTAGAAGTTTGTTATGGTTTCTGAACTAGAGGGTATTGCATATTCTTTTATATGCTTTTCATGTCTGTGGTAACAAACTTGTGCTAGTATGGTAAACATTAAAGCTGGTGATTCTTCTTATCTAGTTTCTGGTTTCTGGAATCTGGTTAAGCCATGAGGAGAAATCTAGTACAATACAGTGTTTGAAAAATACGGGGGCTTACATAGTTTTCTCCACCCCCTGTGCAGGAGGTTTTGGGTTTACATGTTCCTCCGGTCTTTCGCCCTGCATGTATGCAAGCTGATTTCATGATGTAATGGCATTTAAGTCATATGGAGTAGTCTTACTGGAGAGGCAAAGAACTGTGAAACACTATATGGTGTGATTATTAATAAACTACTCTTTATAGTCTTAGTGACATGTATGTACTAATTTGGGCTTGATTCCTTCAGGCATCAGGGTTTTGGTTCTAATTTACTTAGCTTTAGGTTTGAGATGCATCACAAGTAAGAGAAGGATTTCTTATCTTTCATCTGGCTTTGTAAGGAAAGACCTGCCAACGGAGGTTTGGCTCATCTGACTTGTGGCTTTTCCCTAAGTTGGTTTAAGCAGTCAATGGATAAACAAATCAGTAAATACTACAATTGAAGGGAGGTAAAATCGTGGATGAATGCATAGTTCAGAGCCGTAGACTCAAGTCTAGCTTGAGATGTTCAGATGGCTGTTCTGGTTGTGGAAGAGGCAAGTGAAAGCTTCCTGGCCACATCATGTCCATAGCTTCCTCCATCTTGCAGGGCATCCTTGCAGTTTCCGTATCTGACTTTGTACCACCAAACCTTGCCATCACTGGAGTCCCATCTCTTTGTGTTTTGTGCATTAGGGAATGTGGCTGGACAGCAAGTGTTCTGATGGTAGGAGTATTGATTGGGAAAGGCATCATTCTTATCATTTTCTGTGGGTGAAATCTTCTCGCTGCACCTCTCTCCTTCTTATGGGCATTTTGATGACCCCCAAGTGCTTGCGAGCTAAAAAATTTTCTCATACAGAACTTGCATGAGAAAAGCTTAATAGAAGTCGGTCTTGATCGTGCGTCCAAGTTTACTGCTGCTGAGGGCACATTTCTTCCCATGCTCAAATTCAGCCACTCTCCTTGGTTATCATCTGGGGTTCCTTCTTTACTATCATCCCCGGTCCTTGATCTCTCCTTTTTGTGGGCTGATTCTTCTCTTGGACAGTTCATTTCTTCATTCCCTGAAAATTTAAATTGAAATTAAAGTGTTGAGAGGATAGGGAGGCTTATTCAGAAGATAGATGCCGACTCTTAAAAAGTCTCTAGGATCATGGAAAGGAATAAGAATAAATGTAGTTCGAGATGTGACCCAGGCGATAGGAAGTGAGATCGGGTGTTTTAAAGTTGTCTACTTTCCATGCAGTGGTCCCTTGGGGTGATGCTCTGGTGTTCCAGGGGACAATGCTTATGTCATCGGTTACCATCTTTCATGTCAATCTTAGGATTCCACTACCCATCTTTCTTCTCTCTCTTTTCCCACAAAACCTACAAAGTTACATTGTTTCTCTTTAAAATTAGTCAAAGATATTTAAGATTGATCACCTAACAAACAATTTTATCAATAGTCGAGTCAGTATCTTGCAAGCTATTTAAACTTGCCTGCCATGAAGTTTGTTTCCCCACCAAGACAACAAGGTCAATGAACTCTTGTAAGTCTCCTGTGTGATGGCGAAGATATTTATTCTTTATTCTTGGTAATCACTAGCTGGTGTGCGTGAGAGCTGTTAGCTGAAGGTTTCAAAATTCATCAAGTGGCCCTTGCTGTGTGTTATTGCATACTGGAGGATATATGTTGGTTATTCAAATTGGGTTAGGTTCACCAAACTGGTGGACAGAATAAGATTTTCCTTCTAGACTTTGATATTGTTCATGTTAACCCTCAAAATCTTGTATACATTCACTTGAACTCTAGACACCAAGTTGCTTGCATCATAACTTAAGAGGTCTCAGATTTAATTCCTTTGAGCATTCTCTTCTTAATAAAATGGTGTGTATTTTTTTTTTCCCCAATTTTTGGTTCCCATCATGGGGCTATGCTTTGCTTAATTCAATTCAAGTATTTGTGGGGAGCTCTATATAGGGAATAACTTTTCTGGTATAGTTTTTTTCATTCTCAAGTTTTGAATCCAAAATTTGGTTTAGAGAACTAGTATCACAATCCATTAGGTTGACTAGCCGTTAGTAAAGGAGTGTATTCATATTACTCACCTTAGACCCTACATGTTCAATGAGATGCTTGAAGTGAACCTTTTTCGTTTTTTTGGGAGATCAATCATACTAACACAAGTCCCACTAGGTCTAAAGTAAATGTAAGATAATAGATTGGGGAGCAATATATTTGGGGTGTCAAATTGCATTTTGGTCCATAATCTGGGGGGCCAAATGCGCACTAAACTCCAACTAGGTATCCACTGGAAAAGATATTTACGCTGAGGTGATAAGAGTGAAGGATAAGCTTTGCCAGATTTTAAAATGAGTGGTGGTTGGATTATCTATTTTTGTAAAGTCATCTGAGTACAAGCTTTGTGTTGGGTGGTGGACCCATGTTCTGCAACCACCATTGATAAAAGTAGGAAAAGAAATAGGTTGGTATCTAACCATTTTAGCTGCTGTCTCCTTTGGAACAAGAGTTTCTATGTGGGTGTCTTCATGTCGAGATTTCTTGGCCTTTCTTTTCAAATGTGTGTAGTGGGCAATTTTTGTGAACAAGTAGAAGTGCATTAAGAAACGATTATGCAATTGAGCTTATTCTGCCTCTTGTTGTTAAGACTGAGAAGTGAAAGATCAGTTTCCAACAAAGCTCTCTCTCTCTCTCATGCATGTGCTTGCACACTAACACAAAAACATGCGAGTCCTACCATGTGCTGGAACAGACACTTGGGAATAAATATCAATCACAACCGAGTAATGAATCTTTGTGAACTGGGAAATAGGCTGCTGGCTGGTATAATCAGATTCCATATATATATATATATATATATTTTGGTTACGGTTATCAGATTCCATATCTGAGCTATAGCTTCTTGCCTCTGGAATGGCTGTGATAAATGGAGGCAATTCTGATTCTTAAGCCAAAATTAATCTCTTTCTCTCGTCTAAGCGCAATTGAGCTAAACATTATGAATGACTCTTGTTTAAGCGTAAATTTGGGGTATCTTTGCCAAATTTCCTTTTTGTTTTCATGCCTGCTCTTTCTCTCTGTGATTTCTTTTCTTTTCTTTTTGTATGAATTGGTTAAATGTTATTCAAATATTTGATTTTACAGATGCATCTTCTCTAAGAACTCTGGGTCTTTTATATATGTATGTATATATATATATATATATGTATGTATATATATATATTAAAATACTATCCTAAGGGGATGAATCCTAGAACACTTAAAATGTATAACGGAAATCCTTACAGAAATTGAAATTGGATTATGTACGAAAATGTTTTAATATATTAAATTAATTAATATTTATATAAAAGTTTTTTTTTTTATGATTTTTTATATTTATATATATATTTTTATATTTAATGAATTATTTGTTTAATTGTTCAACTATCTCACGAGTGACTGTGCGAGATCTTCCCGGGAGAGCACTTGCAAACCCTCACCCCTTGCATTGGCAAGGACATAACCTGATGAGAGAACACCAGCCACCTCAATCTGGAGCCATAAGGCCCAAGCCTAGTAAGGACACAAACGAGATGAGGACTTTTTCATATTTTACAAGTGTTAGCAAGGGTGTGCCATGAACCCTCGTCTCTGTTGAACCCTGGGTCATGATTAAAACCCTCTACTGACAATCCGGCCACCCCTAAGTGAGGATACCCACCAATTGGGGCCAAGATCCCCACTCCTGATAAACCGCTAACACTCCTTCGACTCTGTTTCCCTTATTTGTCAGTCTCTCAGATGGTCGCCTGATTCATTGGCTCTTTGACTATGATCTCCTATGCCAGACTCTTCTTCACGCTCTGGCGGCGGATGTGTGAGAGGAGGGAAATCCGAAATCCTACCAAAGGAGGAAAGACCTATTTTTTTTTTCCTTGGCGCCTCTCGAGGCAAGTATAGGTCTTTCATAGTTTTTGTCACCGAACTCAACCCACTTCCCTCGAGTTCACAACAATTGACTTGTGGTTTGAATTTTGTTCTCATTTGAGGAATGTGATATAGATAAAATTAACTAAAATTTGAGGGAATGCATAATTTGACTTATAGTTTTAGAAACTGATTATTTATCATCTGATTTTTTTTTTTTTAAATATCTCAAACCCTAAGGAAAAGAGAGAGAGAGAGAGAGAGAGAGAGAGAGATCACCGGAATGAAGGTTTCTGACTCGTGGTGTTATATGTGGTTATTTCTCTCTTGGTTATGCAAAATAAATTAAATTAAATTAAAACAAAATAAAATAAAAAATAAAAATAAATGACTTTGATGTAGTGACTATGTATGGATAGGTTCAATGAGCTGCCACAAAAAGATGAGGTCAGAGGTCACCGACCCTTTTTGGAAGAGTGGTCACTAAAAGAAATACTGATTCTTCTTTGACATTCTAGTATCTCTGTATGCTATGCCCCTTCTGTTCTTTTTTGGGTGAAGTGCATGCTTTGCCTTTCAGCTGAGACTTTTTTTGGGGTACAAGACGATGCAATTGGAATCAATTAGGAAAGAGAGAATGAAAGTGGAGAAATTCTACCATGTGAGCTGTTCTCGAGGGACAACTAAGACATTCTTAAAAGAATTACTGGTTGAAATGATAGATGCATCCGATAGAGACATGGATTTTTATATTTATTTTTTTTCCTCTTTCTTTGGGTTGATCATGTTTGAGCAACTCTTCAGCCTTCGTACATGTGGAAATTGATTCGTGAATTGCTTGAAATTATCCTAATGATTTTTTACTAGTTGAATTGATCAACAAGGATAAAGATACGTCGGACTGAATTGGATAACCAAGAGAAAAGGATAGGATACTTGTGCCCTGCCCACATCTATTCAGGTGGGTATATGACGCTGAATTGACTACGGAAGTTGTACAAAGTATTCAAGAGGATTGATCTTCTTTACCAAAAGTTGAGTTTGAGAACCAAAAGTTGTTTTCTTTTATCACATCAAAGCATTTAAAGGTAAGGTTTCCAGACCGAAAGATTCTGTGCTGCAAATCTTTCTTTTCTTGTGGATATCATGAGAGAGAGAGAGATGACGTGGGGATTGGCTTGTCTATGGATAGAAACTGAGATAAATATTAAATCTTTATCATGGGTACAGAGGATATGGTCTCCTAAAAAAGGATTCAAACTTTTTTGACAAAGAGGAGAGGGAGTGGATCACTTTCATGAAATTACGTGACTCATGATTTGATGTTTTTTTTTTTTTAAAAAATGATTTAATGTTCTTTACGGATCAAGTTTTGCCAAAGTGGCCTTCACCAACTCGATGATCCTAACAATGTATTTGGCCCCTCCTCCCCGGGATTTGACTCAACCCTCCTGTCTCTGTATTTATGCAATACTGATTCTCCCTCCCTTTGTGTGTGCAATGCTGTGCAATTTTAAAGGCGGATGTCTCAACAGTGCCATACACGTTACGGCTAGCAATCGCATATGAATCATGAAAGACAACAATGCAAATACGCAATCTGCTGTGCAGAGAGAGAGGGAGAGAGAGAGAGATCATGATTAGATCTTTGCATTTTGTTGAAGGAAGCAGTGGACATGAAAAAAAGAAAGGTTCCAGCACATGAAAAAAGGTCACGGGCATGACCATAAAGGCCAATCAACAAAAAGCATCTCACAGGAGACCCTTGAAGCTTGGTTGATTGCATCCAAAACGCATTAACATAATATTTTCATCTGAAAATATTGCAACCATCAAAGAACAAAGACAATATACGAATTTTCTTGAAATGATCAACACTAGGAAGGAGTTTTCCATCTCAGCTAATTGGCAACATTTCTAGCAAACAGAAAAATGTCAAAGGTATCATCTGGTAAGGAACACAAACAGGCAGCAACTTTTACTAATTCCTCCAATCTGAAGAGCTTCTCCAGACATTCCCTTCTACTTGTGACTGAGTATCCAATGAATCATCGCACTCTAAAGTGCTGAACCAAAGGTTGATCAAGTACCTACAAATGATCCAGTAAGATGGAAACTTCTTGTAAGAGGGCACATCACATGGTCAAATGGTTGTACGATATGACTAGCAGATAATTTAGATGAAATAGAGATAAAATTAGTTTCCCCTTGACTAAAAGGTGATAACAATGCTATCTTTAGTTAACAGTTTCTCTTTCACCATTAGAAACATGTCATGAGAGTGATAAATGAAAATCTTCACAAATTGAGTGAACTTTGAAAACAAGGACACCTTTTGCAAACAAATGCCTCAATATACATAGAAACAATTAGGAATTTGTATTCATATTTTTATATTCCAGATATCTAAGTCTGTAAATTTTCTGAACCTAACAGCAGCAGTCTTGGTTAAAAGATGGAACAAATTATTCACGCAAGTTAACAAAGAATAAAAACTAACCACCAAGCAGGAGGCAAAGGTCACGTGTCAAGGTTTTACTGATGTCATTGAATGGAAAGGCATAAAACACGTTTCACCGAGACATCAGGTAGGCTCCTGGAGATGCAAATCAGCCGACTATAAAGTACTTATGATGGCATACCAACAATTCTCAGTCCAGAAGCTTAGAGCATTTTCATCTGAAAATGTGTCCAAGCTGAGGCAATTGTAGACCATCTATTAGAATTACTAAATCCTCATGAAACCTGAAGGAATCAGTTCTCTGGCCAGGAGCATTGGAGATGTGTCCAAGTTGAACAAAATCATGGATCATGCAAATTAAATCAGAAAGATGAAGTCGGAGCTTCTGAAGTAAATATCTCCACAATAATGGCAATTCACTTTTCAATTTAGAACTTGTTAAGGCATGAATACATCAATATGATCTTCCCTATACTAGCACAACTAGGTAAGGTGTAGCAAATCAGGAGCAAGTGCATATAACATTGTCGTTGCTGCAGGTAGCCACACTAGAGAGAAGCACCCTTAGAAACAGTTAATGCAATCATGGATATAAACAACAATTATCTTCCTAAACTTCTTTTATGCTTTGATTTCCTCAAGTAGGATTACTATAAACAAAATCAAGACAATTTCTGCACATATAAATAACTTTTATCCATGTCACAGTATAAAGGTTCACAATCCTCATATCAGCAAGCTACTATAACACTAAAAAGCCTGGAACCTATTAAACTTCATCCCACTGCAAAACGGCTGAGCATCACTAGAAATTTCATGGTTGCTTACAAAATCCAAACAAATGAGTTTCAATTCAGTTCGCTTGATCACCATCCCATATTTTCACTCCAAACCATGGACACACCAAAGCTACTAGACTACTGTAAGGACTTACAGGCACAAGCAATAACAAACAGCATGTAATCTTGACCTAGAAACATAAAAATCTACAACTAAAAGAGTACAGGATCCAGTCAAAGAAGACGTTTCTGCAATATTCACTTAATCACCCAATTCTAGAATTCAAGGCTTAGATAGTTGATAGGTTCACATAATAGATTGGTAAAACTAGCTGAAAGCTATTTTTATCCCAACAGCCACATCATAGTTCCAGGAAACCCCCAGGATAAAAGAACTCCTACTTAGACACTTCCTTGATACATACTGAATACACAACCGCTATTCAGGTTTCAGATTCCCTTCTTTTTAGAGAACTTATACATGGACGAGTTGGAAGTAAAGTGGTCATGGTGTGCTAGAACCATTATACAAATCAAGCTTTCATATCTAAATCAACTGTCTGAGGCAAAGCTCTTCATTGGGGTGGTGCTGGTCAAGTAGCACTCTCCAGATCAATCAAATAGGCTTAGCTTTATGCCCTTCCAAGATAAACAGAATATCATCTCATTTCAAGTGATTATCCTCTCAACTTCCAAGGCCACCGTGTAACATAAAGACGTCAAATAAAAATTTCTCGACTTCTTCACCATTCAAAATAATCATTGCTCTGTTCACATATAAAACAGAGTATAAGAAATCAGGCAACTAACAAAAAGACACCAAATTTCCATTTTGAGTTATTTAGGAAGGCAAAGTTCTGGAGACTCTATCCATAGGAAACTCATATAACGTCATTAAACACTTAGTATCCATCTAAAACATAGAAAAAAAAAAGGAAAAAAAAAGGTAAACAGCCGCTTCTACTTGCTTTTTCACAATTGAGGATAAACTGTTTCCTGTTTTAAATCCCTCTATAGACTTAAAACCCCACAAGGTTTTGTAGGATCTCTAGTCATCTTCCCAAACACTTGTAGGCAATATGCATAGCCACTTACCCGGTAAATCCACATTCATAGCTTCAGGAAACATCTTGCAGAACAACTCCAACAAAATAAATGGAGGGGCAAATAATGTGTAGAATAACTGCCTTGTGAAACCAACCTGTGCCTAAAAACTTCTGGAAGCAACGAAGAACTCAATTGGGCTCCCATACATAGAGAGAGATTGAATTACAATATCAGAGCTAGTCCTTTCATCTTGAAGCAATATATCAGAAATATCAATTAACATGATCACAGCCCTCCTACATCCAACTTGCAGAGCACCCTGCCTAGACAATCTTTAATTTTTAATTCCACTCCATCAGCTGCCAAGGTCACACTTAGAATCACCCTCAGCTACAGTATCATTTAATCTATTTTATCTCAAAGCCATATAAACCTAGCCAAAGTATATTACTCCGCTGGCATTATCATATGGAAATGAGAAAGTAAACTAAATATGAGAAGACATCTGTTCTCTAATTACTCCATCCATGATATGTTCAACCATGACCAACAGAACTTATAGGATACTCCTTCAAGTATGAACTCTTAAAGAATACTTGAGAGCAACCTTTAATCTGTACTATTGCAACAGAAAACTACTCTTATGAACCTTATTTCCAAGATTGGGATCCGTAAGGAGTCAAACAAGTCACATGGATACTGGTAATTTAATCTATAATTATTTGAGAATAAACTTATGGCACAAAGTAAAACCATAAGCATTTATAGGAGTGTTAGCGATGCTTGATATCAACAGTGCTGTAAGCCTACTACTGTTAAACAATTCAAGATAGACAAATTATAAAGAAAAAAAAAAAGAAAAAGTGAGCAGATGCAAAGAAAACCCAATAGTATGGAAAATGAGGTATAGATATATTAAGGTACATATGCTAATCAAAAGTCCACTTCAAGTCCTTTCAAGTAGATTCAACTAGTCTCCTGCTTTTATGATGTCATCCGAAACTCAGAAAATAGGCTACATACAGTCATTTGTAGTAAACACAAAACAAATGAAAAGCCTCCAATTTAAAGCTACTTCTAATGCGATTGTTTTTCTATTTCTATTTATGTTACTCTTTCATAACTAAGATTAAGGAGCAAAAGAAGAATACAAAAGAAACACAAATAAAAGAAAAACCTACAATGTGGCATCAACCTCCTGCCCTTTGATGAATGAGAGCCTTCAAGCATCACCCACCTTTTCCATTCATACCTATCAATAATCCCAATCCCAATTTTCTCTTATTAACCAAATCATACAACAGCTAATAACCATCAATCATCAGCCTAATTAACATCACATTTCATCAACCAAATGCACCCATCAACCACAATTTTTTGTCAGGGCCATTGAAAAGAGACATAGGGCATGACACCAAACACTATAGCATGGCAAAGTTTAGAATAATGTGGCACAACATAACATGGACACGCATGTTAACAGAATTCCATAACAGCGTAATGCTATATTTAAAAAAAAAAATCAATAATTTGCTCAAATAAATAAAAAAAACATAATGCTGCACACGTTTAACTTACTATTTTTCCTTGAAACCCTATACCACAATTTAATGTATCAGGTAGCTTAATTTTGACTTCTATACTACCCTTTGTCATTATTATTATTTTGGTTTTTAATTCGACAAATATATGTATGACTGTGTGGACACAACCCATATCTACAAGTGAAAGTGCAACATAGACCCGCATGCTATTTATTCAACAAATGGTGGCTGCCCATGACTATTATCATATATTTGCTTTGATATATATTTAATTCAATTATGTTATGAATTTATGAGTTGAAATGTGTGGATCCTAAATGACATATTAAGACTCACAAAGGAGGACTCAAGAGAATACTAGCGATCCTGACAAGTGCGGCAGAAGGTACCGTGATACAGCTCACAGCAAGCCCTCGCGTCAACAACCAAATGCGATGTCAGCCTTGTCGCCGCCACCACGCTATGCAGCGGCATTAGTGATTGCACACATCCTATTTCTCCCAACGTCCTATTCACCAAGACACAATCCACAAACCAAAAGCCAGATTAGAACAAGAACCAAGTATAATCTTTGCATGAAACCCTAGAGAGAGAGAGAGAGAGAGAGAGAGAGAAGGAAGAACTCAATCTCAGTTCACATTTATATCTAATCTCCCCATAACAAACCTAAAAAAGGACACACACACACACACACAAGCCTTAGAGAGAGAAGGAAGAATTCAATTTCATTTCACTTTTACATCCAATCTCACTATAACAAAACTAAAAACACGGGGGAGGGAGCGGGAGAGAGAGAGAGAGGGAAGAACTCAATTTCGTTTCTCCTTCACACCTAATCTCATTATGAAAAAAGCTAACAAACACTAGAGAGAGAGAGAGATAGAGAGACCTGGGATTGGAGAAAGAGAGGCGGCGAGTCTGGGTGCGAGGAGCGGCGAGAGGCGGAGGACGGAGGCGAGGGAGAGCCGGAGATGAGCGGAGGGAAGAGTTCCGAGCGGTGGAGAGAAGCGACCTAGAGAGAGAAGATCCACATCGCCAGGCCATTGCTTGTGGTGACGGAGGAAGAAAGCAGCAGCAAAGCAGGAAATGAGTAACGTCTAAGGGTTTTGCGTTTGAGGGTTTAGAGGGTGGTATAGGTGAGTGCGCGTCAGGGTTATGAGACATGATACGGATCAAGCATTGTGCCGTCCGATTAGATTACTTCTAGGATGCATCGTCCACTCAACGGGCTACATTTTAGGCCCAAGGCCCACTTCATTTTGAAAGTCCAAGCCCACCCATTTCATTTATTAAATCACATAAATTATATATTATATTTTTCACATCCATCAATTATTTAAGGTTTTAAATGAAAAAAAAAAAAAAAAAAAACTGAAATAAAGATACTATAAACTCTATTTGGTCAAGTTGAAATTAGTTGAGCTAATATTAAAAATAACTTTTTATCTAAAAATTTAGTTTTTACGTGTAAAATATTTTTTATAATTTTTTTTATTTTACTTTAAAATTTTTTATATTACAATAATAACAACAAATTGAGTTTTAATCCTAACAATTAGAATCGGTCATTTAGCAAACAAAAATTAAGTATTGGCTTAGTTTATACAGACTCTCTTACGTTACTCATTCCTATCTAAAACCATTTACTTATCTAAATGTTTAACTATCATATTTTTGTGTATAGCTTGCATTTAAATTTTTAACAATTTATTTCTATATTTTACTAAATCTCTTATATTTAAGTTCTTGATCTTTTTAAATAGTGTGTTTTTAGATTTTCTTTACAAAATTTTTTTATATTAAATAAAATAAAATAAAAATAAGTTAACACGAGGCTGAGGCCCAATAACTCCCACAAGTTCCAAAAAGGGGGGGGGGGAAATTACAACTGTAAATGAACATTGCTTACAAAGCATTCTAAAGAGAGATTTTTCCTCTCATACAAGATGAGAAAATAATTGAGTGAAAGGAAAAAAAAAGGGTTGACAGAGTAAAATTCCTGGTAGACACCGGAGGGAAGGGAAGAAGATAGCAAAGTAACCCATATCCTTTGCATATTATTCAGAAAATTGGAAACAGAATCAGGTTTAATGTTTTAGTCTTCAAGGAAAAGCAGCTTCTGATAAACAGTACGTCCTCACACATTTTAGCTGTCTGTTGAATGTGTAGACTCTACCAGGTAAAATGTTTGCTGTGACTATATTTCCTCTATAGTGTATCCTTTTAGAACTACTCTGTTCATGTGACCAAAGACCAACTTCATGTAGATCTCCTTCGTTCCAGCAAATGCCGACTGTCAAACCACCACGTGCCTTCAACCCTTTAACGCACCCATTAGCCCATTTGTCCCGAGGAAGTGCAGGAAGAAGATACAGGTCCTTCGTGGTGCTCTGGACCAGCATTTCTGCAATTGCTGCTGCAAAACTGACATAAACAAACGCAAACTTAGTTGCTTTTGTAGATTCTTCATGCGGTGAATTGGGATTTCGCCTGAAAGGATAATGGTTATGGTTGGTTCACATTTAGAACGGTGAATACGTGCTTCAAAACAAAATGTACTATGAAGGCTGAAAACTGGGGAAAAGAACTGACTTGAAACTATTAGGCAAGAAATCAACAAACGCTTAGGTTGCATTGCATCTATGACAAAGTATATTAATGGTAGTATCTTTGCGTGTCTGCATGAGAAAGTGTCCATCAAAGCTCATTAAAACAGTTATCAAAGATACCTAAAACAACACACTAGACAAATCCCCCTTCTTTCCTTATACACAGTCCCAGGACCTTCCTTGTGCTCCTTGGCTATAGACATGACGCACGTGCTAATCCATTCAAAATTGTGGGAAGCACTTGTATGCACCCATTGATTGATCTCAACCAGTCAAGAACCAAAATGTTTTAGAAAACCAGTGGATGGTGCAATGATCACTATTTATTGAGATATGTCTAGAAAATGCAGCCTCAAGATTCTCTCCATGGCATATTCAAAGGTATGTCGCTTACCCGAAGTTGGCATCAATCTGAAAAGGAGGGTGTGCAGTGAACAAGTTACTGTATAGTCCTCCTTCAAAAGCACGTTCATGAGCAGGATCCACCAGGTTGAATAAGTGCTTGACCATCCGATATGCATGCTCACTGTTGTGAAGGTGTGCCCACAAAGCAATTTTCCATGTAGTTGACCATCCTGGACCATCTTCACCTGTTTGTAGAGATGGAAGTTACAAAATCAAGTAACATCTCATTTGCAAATTGATGAAAACATGAACAACGAATTGCTTGATGTTGATGATTGTGTATGATCGGAATCAATTCTTTGATACGTAGGATGGCTACGTAGGATGGCCAGCAAGGTGATATGCCACGACTATGAGAAAATTAGATGATATTAGGTTCATTTAAGTGATATTAAGTTGCTCTAAGACTCTAATTACTTCAAAAAGAGAAAAAAAAAATAAAGATTTAACCAATCAGTTCAAATCAAGAATGGAACTGCTGGTAAAAGAACACAACACAAACCTGATGAATCCACATTTGTTACTTTCTAAATTTGGGCAGATATTTAAACAAAATTTTACATAGAGACAGAAGTTCTCATCAACTTCAAAATAAATCAATACAAAAGAGCATTTTGTAAGTTGATGGACATTTTGTTATTGGAAATGTTATCAAATTGAGTTATCAAAATGCAGAGTCAGAGATCCATGATATCCCTAAAGGAAGCCAGCCACAGGTGATGGGAAACTGCTAACAAACTGTTAGTCATATTGTATCGACAAATTTTCTTTTAGGCAACACCCTTTTGTTTTTGCAATATGGGAAATCATTTCCCTATGGGATATTAAGGTGACTAAATGGCCCGTTGGCTAATTGATATGGAAAATACATACCTCTTTTGTAAAGGGTGTAGTCAGCAGCTTTACAGAGATCTGGAGTTTTCTCAAGTGTAATTGTGTGGCCTGGGAAAAGACCAAATAAGTGGGATAGATGTCGATGATGCATGTCTGGGTCCTCAAAGTCTAGAGCCTGCTATGACAAGAGAATAAATGCTCTCTAAAGTGTATAAACAATTTAAAGCTAATAAAGCAAGCATTAAACCAAAAAAAACAAAAAAAGCTTGAGAAAGACATGACCAGGCTCTGGTGATCATACCCATTCCATAATGGAACCATCTCTAGCAATTTTTGTTGGGCGAAGCCTTGGCAAAGCCTCATGGACTTTTTGAATGAGACCATCTTCATCTCTTCCCAAAACCTGTTTGCAAAATATTGATTTCAATAAACTGAATGAAGATTGTTCCATTTATAAAGACCAAAAGCTAGGTCAGTGTTAGAAATACATAACAGGAGCATCACCTGAGCAGCTGATAAAATAGCCAAAAATACTTCTCTTATGATTGCCATGTCCATGGTTGCAGAGAAGCTCACACTAGCGGGCTTACCATCAGGAGCAATAAACATATGTTCTGGAGAAGTTGATGGATTTGTCTCCAAATATTCTCCAGGGCCTTCAATCAACCAGTCCAACAGAAATGATGTACATCCCTCCAGCAAGGAATATGCCTTATTTTGTAGAAAATCCTAAAAGTAAGGATATTTATACCATATAAATTGTTTAAGATCCCTTAAATGAGAACAATATAGAATGCTATTCTTATAATTTTGAACAGAAGACGCCCAAGAATTCATATTGTAATTCTTCCGAGACTTCAAGCCCCGAGTCTTGACCATTTGTGTATACATTCTTATAAACATCTCCAGCAATGCATGCAGGCATGACCTTAAAAACCCTCTTCATAACTAGCCCATGAACAACCTACAAGCAGATAATCCACCCAAAATAGAAGAAACAACATGCAGCCCTCTTGCAACGAGACAATGCCATATACTCTTACCTCAGAAACACATATATCCTGAATTATTCATGCCTTAGAGTTGGTTGACCATTGAACTGGCTGGTCCAATACAACATTCTCATGTAAAAAAGATGAATTGGGAACTTCTCAATCCATGGCACACAAAAACTAGTGCAGCGGTATAAAACACCAGCAGCATGAGTCTTTCAGTCAGATACTAAATCATTCTGGTTAATTATCACAGACAATCTACAACAGCCAATAAGGATATGTATCAAGGAATTCCAAGCCCACCTACCCTAATATGAGTTCAGGGCCAGACAATGACAGGGCAAGTCCCTTTTCAGAATTCTCAGTAGTCCAAAATTTGGCATTTATGGAGTGCAATATAATAGAGCTACAAAGAGTGGAATAGAAAGTAGAAACATCAAAACCTTACTTTATCCATCGTATAAGTATAGTGCTCCCATAAATGGGTACAAAGCCATGCTCCCCCCATCGGCCACAAAGCCCAGACAGCCTGACCGCTATGAGGAGATGTTTTTCCCCAAATATCAGACACATGATGTGCCACCCAACCACTTGCCTCATAGTTTACCTGTAACATTCAGTGACTAAACATGAATACATAGAGAACAGAGAAAAATGGAGAAAGGAAGACCATTAGAGGTAGTTGTGTCCTTAAAAAGCAAAGAGCAGTCTTCTTACTTTTGCAGTTTTACTTCCATTGACAGACAAGGCAGAAATGTAGTCAAACAAGGGGTTCTGACATTCTTTGAGATTGCAAGGAAGGGATGGCCAATAGTTCATTTGAAGGTTGATGTTCAAATGAGGAGCTCCACTAAGAAAAAAAGAGGAATTAGTCAAGCAAATAACCTCTTGATGCCAATAGAAGAACTTCGAAAGATGCTACATGGACATATGTTAAAAGTTATGTGGATTCGGGGCGTGGATATTCCCTTGCTCAGTTACTCTCTTCCTTCACCTTTATTAACCTTTTTCACTCTCTGGTGTCTTTCTCAACAGATACCACAATGGAAGGGCAATGTACTTTCATGCAAGTGCCAACAAATTCTCTGGTCCACAAGGAATATGAAACAAACAGCGACAAGAAATTTATTCTCCTATTAAAATTGATTACTAGTCTTATGTATTTCACATTTTTGGGTTTGTTGCTTTTGATTTAATTACTTAATGCCTTAAGTCTGATGATGTTCATTATCCAAGAATAGTCTAATGCCCGAGCTCTGATCTTCTAACTACATATGGAACACCAGCTTGAGAATGCAAAAATAGAGAGAGAGAGAGCCAATGAGCTTTAGCTCAAGTGGCACCACTTCTCCTCCCATTGTAATAAACTCGAATTCGAGTCTCCTAGTGTACCAAAAAAAAAAAAAGGAGAGAGAGAGCATACTCCCATGCTGGCTCAATGTCCTTGTTCCATATTCCCTGAAGATTAGCCACCTGTGTTCCAGGCCGTGAACAAGATATAAGCAGATAACGACCGTATTGGAACAGAAGCTCGACCAGTGAAGGATCCTCATCATCTTGAAAGGACTTAATCCTCTGGTCAGTGGAAATATGATTGTCTTCATCTCCTTCAAGACAAATACCACCTGTAGAGGTTGTAAGATTCTTGGAACTCTGGGAGAGCTGCAGAGAGACTCGATGAAACAGACCTTGGTAGTCTTCCAGGTGACGTGCATAAATATCATAATAAGACAGATTTTGTATTGACTTAATCATGTTCATACACTCTGAAATAGGATCTTTTTTGGACTCTGAAGGTTTAATGAATGGCCCTTCAAAAGAAGACGAAGCCACTAAATGCAGAACAGCCCAATCTGTATCGTCAATCTTCAACTTTCTATCATCTAAAACCTGAACTTCTCCGCTGCCATCACTTATCTGCAAACTGAGAACTGCACAAACTTGGATGCCCTTTGGGTCGTCACTTTCACCATATTTTGGTGGGATTCGTCTTCCAGGACAACTTCCTTCCAAGATGATCTGACTTTTGCCATTAACAAATGAATGATGATGTAACTTGCTATCCAGATAAACTATAAAAGATAGCGATCCTGGTTTACTTGCAGTTATCTTTGTGGCGATGACTTGATGGGGATTTGAGGCAAAATGCTCCCTAGTGAATTCCACATCACCAACAGTGTATTTAACTCTTGCTGTTGCAGTGTCCAAGTCTAACTCTCTATGATATGTTTCTTCAGCATATGAGGCATGATCAAACTCTAGGTTGATATTGCCAAGAAGCTGGTATACCTTCATCATCACAAGGAAATCAGATTCTGTCATGAAGATATCAAGTAATGCACATTTCATTGTAGTATAACATCTATACGTCTCAATCCATATACCTTCTAATCACATACACGAAGAAAGCATTTTTAATATAAACAGGCTTCTGCCCACATATTTCATAGCAAATAGCATTAAGAAGTGCTTTACCAAGACGAGGTGTACTGCAAGCAGGCGGTGTATTGCCATAGCCTGACAGTGCATCATTTTACATGCAGTATAGGTCATATGGTACTAATGCATGTACTGCTATAGCATTGAGCATTAGGCTGTGAGGTAGGAACAAGTCACTGGAGGCCATGGATAAACATTGTAGGTCAAAATTTTCATATTCTCTCTCTCTCATGTCAAGAACATTCAAATGCTACCATTTGGAACTCTAAAGAGAGAGAGAACGTGAACAAATAAACATATTTAATCCACCATCCTCTTAACCATTTGAACTTTTGGAAGGCAAATGCTTGTTCAACAAACTTCAGAGCAAGTAAGGTGCACTATGATTTCCACTGTCCAAAATAAAAGACAGGCATGATCAATATCATGAATTGTTGCGGACGTAGATTCAGAGATAAGAAGAGACAAAATTGTGAAGAAGAAGAAACTGTCTTACCTCAGAAGGGGCACCCAACAATTTTCCGGCGGCTTCCGTAGCTTGGGCATACTTGCCATTATCAACAAGTAATCTGACCTCTGAGAGTGCCTTTGGAGCTTCTGGGTCTGTATAGTTCCCAGGTACCCCTGTCCACAGTGTGTCCTCTGCCGAGAGAGAGAGAGAGAGAGAGAGAGAGAGAGAGGATTTCGAATTGGGAAGAAGAAAAAATGGAAACCGTATAAATTCCATTAATTTAATTCAAGAACTTTTGCATTTGGGTATTTAATTGAAACAACCAATTTGTTCTTTTTTTTAAAAAAAATAACAATATGACTTTCAATTAACTGCAATCCCAAGAAAAAGAACAAAATTAATCACCATTCAACATATTAAAAAATAGAGAGAGAGAGAGAGAGAGAGAGAGAGAGAGAGAGAGAGAGAGAGAGAGAGAGAGAGAGATGGAGAAAGAGATTCACATTCACAACACATGAATTGTGGTGAATAACATTTCTGATTTAACACACTGGGTAGGATTGGAGAACTAGCTAAATTATAAGCACAATTAGATTAGATGTGAGAGAGAGAGAGAGAGAACCGTTGAGTTGCAGGGTCTCCGAAGTAACGCCGCCCCAAACCATAGCACCGAGGCGGCCATTGCCGATAGGAATTGCATCAGTCCAGTACCGCGCTGGACCAGAAAAGTTCACTTTTAATGGCTTTGACGGCTCTATATTCACTAACGTTGGATTCCAAAACCCCGCGTCGGTAGGTTTTCGAACCATCACCCATTCCCGACTCTCTTCCATCTCTCTCTCTCTCTCTCTCTCTCTAGAAAAGCCGTTGATGAATGCAAGCCAGAGAGAGCAACTGTTTGTTTCTTTTGGTTGTCAAGTTTAATAATAAAAGTTCCTTTCCACACTGTTCTCTCACTCTTATCTTTGCTTAATCATTATTGTCTCTGCTCTTGACTCAACCATGTACTTTTATTTGAATCCATCGTGACATCAGCAACCAAATAAAAAATTTATATGAAAAAGGAAATATAACTCGCATATAAAATTATTATTTTAAAAAGATAAGAACTATAATTTTTTATTTTAGAAAAAATAATGTTTACCTTATAATTTTTAAAATTATATATAACTGTTCCTTTTGAAATTCTAGGAGTTAGATTGTCCCTGTGCCTCCTTCTCTTTTTTTTTTTTTTTTTTTTTTGTTTATTTCGGTTAATCATCTTTCCATTTGTTTCGCTACCCAATAGAGATTGAATTGGATCGATTTTGATCCGAAAATTGGCCAAATTGACACATTTGGGCTCAGGCCTGTAACCATTCCAGATGAATAGTTATTTGGAATCAGATCGACTCCACTGTAGTATCAGGTCGATCTGATTCCTCAGATTTTGGAATCAAAAATCGACACGGAACTAATTTGAACCCAAAACCAACTGGTGGGTTCCAATGGATAGTGAATTCTGCTGCCCGGCCGGTTCCTATCCATTTTAACCTCTTAACCACAATTAATCTACACAGATCTCTCTCCCGCTCTTCTCCTTCCATCTCCTTCCGTCTTTCCTTTGCTGCCGCACGAAGCCGCCGTCGTCGTTGCCGTCGCCGCTGCCGCCGCCGATACCCCTTTTCTTCGGTTTGTCCAAAAACCAAACCGAACCAACTCATCCGGACCGGTTTCATCTCTACTGTCCAGGAGTAAATTTGTTTTGGCTTGAGTTAAAGATTTAATTATAATACAACTTAATCTTAAATAATTTATATTTTATTTTTAATGTTTATATTAAAGTTTAATAATAATATTTAAATATCAAATATCATTTGACAACAAATTCCAACCCATGGGTATCTTATTTTTTTCGTAAAATTTGAAATTTTCTTATGTTTATAAATGTATCTGCATTGATTTATATAGTAAGTTGAATATAACCTTTCTTTGTTAGATAAACCTTTCCTTTCAATTGAAAAGACTACCTTAATTTTGGTTTGATTGGAAATAATTTTAATGCAATTAGACAAAGAAACCTAAAAATATCTTATAATAAAAATACTTCATGAATTAAAATTGTTATGTAAATCGAACCAAGAGAGGATTGCTCATTTTTAATTCTAGGATTTCTCTAAATTTGAAAGTTATCATTTAGCAAGTTTTCATACCAAGACTCAATCCAATTAAGTCAGTAGCATCTACCAATTTGGCCATGCGCTCGAGTTGGTTACACGTCCCATTCATGTAGCATTTTATCGAACTTTCCTGAACACGCATGGCGTGGCACAAAGAAAATAAAATTAATAAAAAAAAAAGAGTATTTTAGTCTATAAATTTTTTAACAAAAATTAGATGTGTGCACGGCAAGGAGCTTAGCTTAGTCCCGTTTGACCCATATATATACACACACACATATATATATTAAAGGTAGCTTTCTCTAAAATTTTAACATATTTCCTTCTTCTATCCGTTTCAGCAATAGTTCTAAACGCGTCATATAAGCAATAGATTTTGATTGATTACCTCATAAGGTCATCTTTGTGAACATGTCATATTGAAATGAATGTGTAACCATAAATTTGTAATATATAGTAAATGGACATTGCATAATATGGCATTTTAAAATTTATATTTACATGTTTTATGTTGTATCATGTGGTAAAAAAAAAAAAAAAAGAGATGGGTGCAATCATACCATCACTAATGCATGGGATTTCATCAAAATTTCGTAGTTAAGCGTGAAAGTAATACAAGGATAGGTGATCTCTAGAAAAATTTGATACTGCGACCCTCATTTTTTGTTGAACACAAAAAAAAAAAAAAAAGAGAATCTAGTCATATATCATGGTTAACTTGATTTTGATTTGGCTCGAGAGCTTGTTTATTGGCTGAGGAAAACCTTCCACCATTCACTTCTGTCAATTGGGCGCTGGCACGACATTATTGGTTATGGGAGGCATTTCCTTACAAAAGATTCTTGCCGCACATCAATTATGCAACCTTCACGCTAGTTGCGATTGCGATCATACTGCAGGTTTCTTCAACTCGACATTATGGCCGTGGTCATCACGTGCCTGATATCTGAAATCATATTTTAATTAATTTGATAATATAAAAAAAAATAATTTTTACAAAAGAATTTAAGGATGAAAAAAAATTCATCGTCAATTTACGACGATTGTGACGAATAATGTTTTCATCGCTAATTTATAATGAATTTTGTGACAAAAATATTCATGACCAAATTAGTAATGAATAAAATATATGTGATAAAATTCATCGCTATTAGCCATGAAAAAAAATTTGTCACCAAACTCATCGCTAATTAATGACGAAAAAGAATTTCGTGATCAAATTTTGCCACGAATTAAGTATTCGTCGCTAAATTTAACAACGAATTTCATTTTCGTCGCTAAATTTAGCGACTAAAAATATTTTGTGACAATATTTCTCGCTAATTAGTCATAAAAGCATTTTTGTCAAAAAATTTATGACTAAATTTAGCCATGAAATATTTCCATCGCTGAAGTTGTAGCTAATTAGTGATGAATAATTTTTCATAACTAAATTTAGCCACGAAAATATTTTCCTTTCAAAATTCATAACTAATTAGTCACGGGCATATTTATTCATGACTAAAATCGTCACTATTTAACCACAAAAAACTATTAGTGGTTAAATTCATCGTTAATTTTTTTCACTAATTAAAAATTCATGACTAGTCTCATGGTTAAACTTCTTCTCTACTCTATTATAAAATATTTTTAATCGTGTCTTTTTTTTGGAGCCTTTCTAAATAACGGAATCAAATTAAAAGATATAATAAACATTATAATTCTCACCAAATTAATAAGTTTAGACAATGAATAATCACTACAAAATTAAAGTATTATTTGGTGACTTTTATTGTGAGTGAGCTTTACTAACTGTATTTTGTGACCTATAGAAATGTTTTTGATGAAACCATTAAAAAATATATTTTTTTCCCACTAGGGATGACAATGGATCGTTATGATTCAGGTCGTGCTAATACCATATCCGACCCTAAATCTTAACTATAATATCCATATCCGACTCTAATACGATTCGGGTTAAAAAATCAAAAACTATATCCGACCCTACGGATTTTTTAAAAAATCCGATCCGACCCGATTTACTACATATTTTTAAAAAATCGATCCGATCTGATCTTAAACCGACTTATACCCGACCCATATCCGATCTAAATTATAATATAATGCATTTTTTAATTTAATAATATTTTTTCAAAAATAAAAATAAAATTTATAAATTATAACAAACTATAAAAATCTTTTTATTTTATTTAATAATATTATATTAAAATAAAATTTTATTTTATTATAAATTATTATCGGATCGGATCGGATCGAATTATTTATAATATAAATCCGAACCCGAACTGACCCAACTACTTTAATATTATAACCCGACTCTAACCCGATCCTAACCCAATTTTTGAGAAAAAAACCCGATCAATCGGATCGGATTTTTCGGGTATCCATCGAATCGAATTGGATATTACCATCCCTATTTCCCATTGCATAAAATTGTCTAATCGGGAGAAATTTATAAACCGTCAGTAAAGTTAGCAAAACCATCAGTAAAAATCAATGTTCAAATTTGACGGTTATCATTGTGGTCAATAAATGTAGCAGTATTTAGAAATGATTTTGAAATATTCTATATATAACTCTTCTTTATTGTCTATTTAATAATATTTTTTACATAAATTTTTCATCTATATTAATAGATATATTTTACCGTCTGTAAACAACATCTACTATTTGAACGATTATCACTAGTTATCAATATATGTGACAACTTTAGTCATGCTTTGAAAAGAATATCTATTTGGATATTTTTAACCACACCTTATTTATAGTCTATACATATATTAACATATATATTACATTGTTTGTAAAAGAGAAATTTAATTAGAATGATTATTAATTGTCGCAGTAAATGTGATACTATTACTTTATAATAGATAGCAATAACATGTTATAATTTTATAATAAATTGTTGTAAGATTATGATATAAAATAAAATAGTGATAATTAAAATAGTGGTAAGTTTAGATTAATTAGTAGTAATATAATAGTAATATAGTGGTAATTTAAATTGTGGTGAGTTTAAAATAATTAGTAGTAATATAAAGATAGTGATAAATATATAAAAGAATAAAAAAAATAAACAAAAAAACCAAAGAATAAAAGAATAAAAAAACAAAAGAATTAAAAAAAACCAAAAAAAAAAATATCAACATAGGAGGGGCGGTTCCACCGCTATGTTTAATTTTTTTTTTAATTTTGTTTTTTTAATTTTTTTAATTTTTTTGTTTTTTATTTTATTTATTTTATTCTTTTTTATTTTGTTTTCTTTATTCTTTTTATTCTTTTTTTATTTTGTTTTTTATTCTTTTGTTTTTAATTCTTGTTCTTTTGTTTTTTTTTTCCCTTTTTTTTTTGTTCTTTTGATTTTCTTTTTTTGTACTTTTGTTTCTCTCACACAAATGCGCGGTAGGCTGTGCCTTTTTGGTTTTTTTTTTTTTGTTTTTTTCACTCTCCCACCTAAAATTTTTACTCTCCTGCTTATCTTATTTTCGCTAAATTTAAATGGAGGTGAATTTCTCTCCCCAACGCATAAGTTTTTGAATTGCTGAGTTTAATCCAAGATTTTCACTCTCCCACCATCGATTTGCGACTATTGAGGAACTTCCATCTGCACAAGGTTTCTAAATATTGAGTAACTCCAGTCGACTGTTGAGCAACGACTGCTATGTTGGGGGATGAAGGACTACGTTGGATTGCCAAAGAGAACGCCTGTTGATGTTCAAACTGCTGTTTTGATCGCGAATCTCATCTTCATCGACAATCGACATTGAAAAGTCCAAAGAGAAATTCCTTCAATTGCTGAAGGATTTGAGGCAAGGACAGCAAGGAAGACAGTTTCGAGTAAAATCCAACCCTCATCGGTTGCCATCGATTGCAAATTTTGCCTTCAGTTTTTGGCGACAGTGGTAGCGAACTGTGGCATATCGAAGCTCTGCACAAGGTTTTGTAGTGATCAGATAGTAGATCAGACATCCACATTCGGTGATCCATCTTGTCTGGCAAGTAAATTGTACAATAGTTTCCGACGACGACATTAGTGAAATAGACGATTGTCTAGCACTCTAGGGTTTCAAATAAAATAAAAAATAAAAAATAATAAATAATAAAACAACAGAAAAATAAAAATATAATATATAAAATGCTAATTTTGAAAATAAAGGGAAAAAAAGATTGACTAATTTTAGCTATAGATTAGTAAATCCGTCACGATAGATTATAATTCGTTGCTAAGTTTAGTGACGAACTATAATTTCATCGCTATATCTAACGACGGATTTCAGAATCGTCACTAAATTTAGTCACGGATATAAAATTTGTCGTTAAATTTGATTACGGATTCAAAATTTATCACTAAATTTAGTGACGGATTATTAAATCTGTCGCTATATTTAGTTATGAATTCCAAAATCCGTCGCTAAATTTAGTCACAAATTTTTATATTCATTACTAAATTTAGCGACGAAATTATTGTCGGTCACTAAATTTAGTAACAAAATTATAATTCATCGCTAATTTTGTGATGAATTTTTTTATTTTTCGTTGCTAAATTTTTGTGACGTGTTATTAGCGATAGAAACTTTTTCTTCACTAAATAAATTAGTGACGAATTTTTGTAAAATTTCTGTCATTAAATCCATAGTTAAAACAGTGTTTTTTTATAGTGCAATTCGATGGTCTATGGGAGTTCTATCTAAGAAATGACTCTCGTGATGTAATTTTTTTTATTCTCAAATTTTCAATTAATCTAAGAGCTCTTTTGCTTATTGAATCAATCCAAGAGTTCATTTGCAGATTATTTTAGGTTATAGTGGACATGATTATGTGCAAGATTCAAATGGTCAAAAGCTTGCATACATGTTTCGAAACCACTAGGGACTGCTTTTTCAAATTGAGAACCCATTTTCAAATGAGTTAAGATCCTCCTACTATTGAAGCCACAAGGGAAGTTGAGAGCCCAATGTGTAGGATCTCAAGTCTTTAGTGAGGACCCAATCACGACTTGCATTCAATTCCAAAGAGTTTCCCCATACTAAGGGCACCTCCAAATTGGAGACAATAGCTAGGTTAAACTTGCACCACATTTTCATTCGCCTTATTGTCACGAATAACAAGTGTTGGAGGTGAATTCTGTCTCCACAGATCCATCTCTTCCAAATTAGATCGGATGGCTGATGATGAAACTTGAAACCTACAAAAGACCGCTGAAGGGTGGTTCGGTGGGGGAGGTTCTGACGCTCAAGTCAGAAAGAGCAATTTTCAAAAGAAAAAAACAAATTGAGGTGGGGAGAGGATGGATCTCCCCCGATTTTTTATGTGTTTTGTGTAGGGTTTGAGGACTTACCTAACCCGAGGCCTCCATCGCTATTTATAATGTTCTCCTTAGATTCGTGACACGGCGGGCTTTGTAAACCCTAATTTCTTTATGAATTGATCCAGAGATTACAGATCTATGAATATTGAAAATTCAATGTTGCGACTACTTAGAAAACTGAATTATATAGGGAGATCATTTCCCTTGTCGATTAGGTCTTTTAAATCTCATTCCTTATGTGGAAAATACATTTCGTGCTGAAATAGGAAACTCAGTAGTTAAGTGTTATTGATAAGAACATTCGATTCCTTTGATTGCTATCGGTCAGAAACATTCGGTTCCATCGAACACCCTTGCAAGTTGAATCGAGCGATAGGGGAATAGAATACTATGGAATGGATTCCTTCAAATAATCGGGGTGATTGAGCCCCATTTGGGAACATGGATCCCATCAATAAGCCGATACGATATAGGCCCATTTATGTCTAGGTAGTCCGAGTATATGGCTATTGGGTGAGGCCCACTCTACATGGTAAGACCTTTTCAAAAGGAGGTCCATCATTTTCCCCCGACTCGTGGTGTCGTTTCGTGAAAAATGTGCCATGAGTAGTGTCTTTTCGAAATAGACGCTAAACTTTTAATACAATGAGTGTCTCCTCGGCTTCTATTAGCCGCCTATTGACGATCCTTATAAAAGTTTTAACGATGGGAGGTCTGCCGTTTTCATTGTTCTGTATTTATTCTTTCTTATGAATTGTCTCTATACATTGAAAAGCTTCTGCGAAAGATATGGTGAAAAGCTCCATTGCCAAGGGTATCAACGACATCAGGAGTATCATATCAGTACTGGAATTTCAAGAGATTCGGACTGTCATGTTGGTGGGCGATGATTACACCGTAGTTTCTGCTACTGACGATGATAAGGCGAATGGGCTTCTCAAGGCTGTGTTCCGATATATGAACAGATGGTAAAGTTTGATTTGAAGGGGCCGTATACCAGCCCTTGCGATGAAGTATTGCAATAATGGAATATATTTCCGACCTTGCTGACTCTCGGGTCTTGACGCCTTATTGTCGCTGTAACTTCTTTATTACGGTTTTGTCATTTTTCCTTTGATTTTGACATCTTAGCGGCCCTTTTCTCTCTGGTGAGATGTAGGAATAAGGGTTTGGTCCGAGATTGGTATAGGCTGCAAACTCATTCGGAGTTTGACTAGGGGTTTCGTTATAAAAAACTCACTAGTGGCGATTGGGCGCGTAAATATTTCTTCGTGGAATTTCAGAATAAGGATCTTATGCCAGTGTTTCCTAGTGCTGAGGGAAGGCCCACGATTAGATTACAGCCCTTAGACCTTTCTCGACATTTTTGCTTTGTGCATTCGGTTAGCAGTTATTGCCGATCTACACGAAGGGTTATTTTGGTCGATTCCTTGACAGATGATCAGATCTTTTCACTGGCGGGCCTACTGATAAGGGAGAAGAGAAGTATAGATAAGCCCCTCTTAATTGATAAGAGGGACATCGGGTTGACAAATACCTCAGGTTTTGTTGACGACTCCGTGTAAAGGGAGGTTACGATCGAGAGGGATGCGTCCTTTAAGAATCCTTTAGTAGAGACCAGTGGGTCGTCCGAGACCCAAACATTGGTAGTGCTTCCCTCCTCGAAGAGGAGGAAATTGGTTCATCTTAATTCTCATCGGAGGAGGGTTATGAGGCAACTGAGGAAAAAGAGGAATGCATCCCTTTGGTACCATCCACGATGTTCAAGGTTGAATCGGTGTGGTTGGAATGCATTGATTATACTCCGCCAGCTAGGAGTGAAAAGGCCTTGCCTTTGGAAGGGCTTAGTAGAAATCTACCGACCGGTGTGGAAGCTGGGGCGTTGGCGGAGGCAACGGTGTTTGTTAAGGAATTGTTCGATCCTTCAAGTGCGATTCCTTTGTGGCCTTGCTACAAGGGGAAGCGTAAGGTGTTTGATGGAATAGCTATCCCTCCTTTTATCCACGTTTGTTTCTTTCATAGTGACAAGGGATCAAAGGAAAGAGGGACGGTAGCCATTAGCTCTAGGGATAGGCAGTATAGTTATGTAGACTTGTCGGAGGCATAGAAGATAACCGATTAGTTTGACTTTCATCGTTGCGACCTGGAGTTACACAGGATGTCCATGGAGCAAGCCAACGGAGCCCTTAAATCTCTTGGCTTGATGGTATTATCTTCTAGATTTTCTTCTTTTTGCCTTCATCTCATTGTAAAATGACTTTTGTTTGTCGTAAACAATGACTTTTGCAGAATTTTAAAAGTGGTGGAGGAAGCAGATTTTTGGGCATTTGGAGAAGAAGGTTCATCAGTTAAGCACCCAAGTTGGGGCCTCACGGGGTGTTGGCGATCGGAAGGAGAAGAGCACAGGGACAGAGGAGGTGTTCGAGACCTCATTAACCGAAGAGGAGATTAAGAGTCTCTGAAGCTATTATGAACAATTGGAAGTTGAGAAAAAGACCATTGAGGTGCGGTTGCACACTGCTGAGATGTTGACCTAGTTACGTGATGAATCTCTCCGACTGGTAAAAAAGAGGGCGATTAAATCTGAAAGAGTTTTGCTCCAGTGTGCCACTTCTTCTAGGGACACATAGCATGAGTTGATAGAAAACTTCAGTGTGCCGAGGAGATAGTTCATCGATTGGGATTAGAAGAAACCTTGCTCCCAATCAGTAAAGCGGGCGACCAAGATACAATAAGTAGAGGTGTAATCTCTGTCACACTAGCTAGTACCTTAGCTGAAACGGGTTCGGTTGATGTAGATTTTCCTTTACAAGAGGTATCTATTCTTCGAAGGCCCATGTAGCTTCATTTCACCATAATGATTCTTAATAAGAGACTTGCTTTCATCTGACATGTACTGATGACGAGGGGTATTCCCTTCATGATTTCGAATAGGTTTTTAGGTTCTGTTGTTTCAGGGAGGTAGGTCTCTTCAGTCAGGGGGATAGAGGCCTACTCGGGGACATAGATCCCTTTGATTAGGCGGGGTGATTGAGACCCTCCGGGGAGATAGATCCCTTCGATTAGGCAGGGCAACTGAGACCCTTTGGGAAGATAGATCCCTTTGATTAGGTGAGGTAACTGAGTCCATTCGGGAAGATAGATCTATTCGATTGAGTCAGGATAACAGAGGTCCGTTCGGGGAGATAGATCCCTTTGATTAGGCGAGACGACTGAGGTCTTTCGGGGAGATAGATCCCTTCGATTGAGTAAAGGTAACAGAAATTCATTCGGGGAGATAGATCCTTTCAATTTGGCGGGCGACTAAGACCCTTCGGGGAGATAGATCCCTTCAACTAGGCAGGGCGATTGAGACCCTTTGGGAAAATAGATCCTTTTGATTAGGCGGGGCGACTAAGATCTTTCAGTGAGATAAATCCAGATCCTTCGGGGAGATAGATCCCTTCAATTAGTCGGGGCGACTGAGACTCTTTGAGAATATAGATTTCTTCAATTAGGCGGGGCGACTGAGACCCATTCGGAAAGATAGATCCCTTCGATTAGGCAAGGTGACTGAGGCCCTTCAAGGAGATAGATCCTTTCGATTGGCGTTTCTTTCGTAGAAAATGAAATTTAGTGGAATCCGGTAGGAAAAGCATATGTACGTTTATTAAGATCACCATAACGAGAATGTGAGGATTATACAAAGTTTCTCAAAAAGTAATCTGGAACTATTTTGAGGCGGAGGTTGAGGGTTCACGATCACAAGACAAGGTCCCCACTTCGAGTGGAGTTCTGAACTTTAACTTCATGTGCTTCATGCTAGGTAGGGCTTCCAGGGCATTCAATCTTGGTCTTCCTAAGATCGTATTATGGGGAGAAAGGAGCTTGACCACATTGAAGTCATTGTGGCGGTTGTGTGATTGGGAGGTGTCCCTAACGTGATCGGGAGAGAGATAATCCCCTCGGGATATATCTATTCGCTAGAGAGCCCTTTGATTAGACCCACATGGGGTTGTAGATGCGTGAGGTCGTAGCCCATTCGTTTGAAAGCATCTCAATATAGGAGATCACACCCTGCTCCCTGGTCAACAAAGATCCTCCGAACTTCATATAAGCCTTTCTTGACTGTGACGATTAGCGGGTTGTGGCAATTTGGATTCACTATGACTAATTTTTCGTTGGTGAATCTGATGATCGGTTGCTTGCTTTTTACTTTATTTTCAACATGAGTCACGAGTACCTCCGGCGTAGGGGGATAGGAATGTTAGGCAAATAAAATATAAGTGCGATCAGGCGTTCAGCTGTGTTTTCTCGTGTGTTATCTGGAAGGTTCGAGACGTCCGGTGGGAGCTGAGATGTTTGAGGTTTCTCCTCATGAATCTGGAGGATGAGCCCGTCCTGATGGTTTGTTGACGATAGGTCATCTAGTCGGTTGCCCTACTCATCTTACCTCGATGTTCGTCTGTCAGAACTCTGTCCATCCCTAGCCTTGTTGTTGTGTTAGTGGAGGTAGCGGCAAGGCCATCTACCGCAGATGCGGCCCTCGAAGTCGTTCTAGTTTTTCGTTTCGGAAGCTTGTCTACTTTGACACTTTTAGATGCTTAATAAGGACTTTCAAGCTTGTTTCCCACGAGCGTCGCTAATCTGTTGGAGGTGAGTTCTGTCTCCACAGGTCGTTTCTTCCAGACTCGATTGAACGACTGATGATGAGGCTTGAAACCTGCAAAAGACCGTCGGTGCTCTGACGGAAAAGGTTCCGACGCTCAACTCAGAAAGAGTGGTTTTCGAAAGGAAAAAATAGACTGAGAGTGGGGGGAGGACGGATCTCCCCCGGTTTTCTGTGTGTCCCATATAGGTTTTGAGGACTTACCTGGCCCAAGGCCTCCATCGCTATTATACAATGTTCTCTTTAGATTCGTGATGCGATGGGCTTTGCAAACCCTAGTTTCCTTATGAATTGATCCGGAGATTCCGAATCTATGAATATTGAAAATTCAATGTTGCGACTATTTAGGAAATTGAATTATATAAGGAGATCTTTTCCCTTGTCGATTAGGTCTTCTAGGTCTCATTCCTTATGTGGAAAATACATTTTGTGCTAAAGCCGGGAATTAGGTCAGTTAAATGTTACTGATAAGAACATTCGATTCCTTTGATTGCTATCGGTCAAAAGCATTCGTTTTCACCGAACACCCTTGTAAATTGAATCGATCAATGGAGGAATAGGATACTATGGAATGGAATCCTTCGAATAATGGGGGCCGATTGAGGCCCATTCGAGGAGGTGGATTCCATCAATAAGTCAAGACGACGTAGACCCATTTATGTCTAGGTAGTCCGAGTGTATGGCTATCGAGTGAGACCCACTCTATATGGTAAGGCATTTTCAAAAGGAGGTCCATCAATAAACATTTTCAAATTAGAAAGGTGTCGTTGACTTCTCGAGAGAGTTCCATTAAGCTGATTACGGTAGGACTATAATATTCTCAAAGAGGTCAATTGTTCTTTAGATTCTGGAATATGACTTATAACAGGAAGATTTAATTTTGTTAAGGAGGTTAAAACTTCTGTTGAATTCAGAGGATTCAAAGTTACGTCGGAAGAATTTGTCCTCCAATTGGATTCTATAATACTCAAAATGGATTAATTAATAACTCAAAATGGTCAATTGCTGAAAATTTTTTAACCTCGTTAAGTTAATTGTTAAAGTGCTTTAGAGCTGAAGATTTTTTTTTTTTTAAATAAATCATTGATATCCGATAATTATGACGAATTTAATTAAATTCGATTTGAGTCGGATGAAACATTTAAATAACAAAAGAGAGTTGAAAATTAAGAAAAGACAATTGTTGTATACTATCATATATATATATATATATATATATATATATATATATAAAATTTAGTTTTATCCGAATACTATTATTAAATAAATCAATTTAAATATAATATTATATCTGACAAATAATATATGACTTACAATTATAATGGGTATTAGGAATTAAATCCATAACTCGATTCTTATAATCGAAAATCGTACGTAATTCATACAAGATTATGATTTTAACTCAAATGTTTTTTAAATCTAAATTTGTATCGCATGCTAATTACAGTTTAAAATCTAAAACTTAATCCAAATACTTTGGGACACAGACAAGTGGCATAATCACATTGTTTCGTTTTGGGTGAAGTGGCAACCAGGAGTAATTCCAGTGTGAATGAAACCTTAAATATTTCAAGATGATTATATTTGACCTTATTGGTAACAAGGAAATGTTGGATCAATTTCGTCAGAGCAGCTATAGCTATCTAAACGCGGCGTTCCGATGTTCCTATTGGTGCACGTCGTTTATCATTCAGTCGGTGGGTAGAAGAGGCAGCGCTCTCTCAAGCCTTAAACGGCATCGTTTGATGCTGGAAGAAATTCCGCGCTCCCTCCCCCCGCCCCCCCCCCACCCCACATTCTCTCCCCGTCAGTCTCAAGGAACCCTAATCTGAGCTTAATTAGGTAAATCTAAAAATTGACTTGAATTTGAATGCTTAGCATTCTATTGGCGCCCAAATTTAACAGAGTTGTAAGACTCGACTTTGGCATCTACCTGTTTCACAAATTTCCTCACTTAAAGCTCTCGGTGTTCCCCCTCCCTCCCTCTCTCTCCCCCCCTCTCTCTCTCTCTTTCGTTTTTGACTCGTTCCTACATGTTTCAATTGGCGTCAATCACTGGCGTATTACTACTTGGAATTTCTTAATTATTTCTCAGAATTGGAGTTTGCAGGTGCCCTGTTCCTGTTGGCTTGGAAAATGCCCGCAGAGAAATTTGTGAAGTTGATTTCTGATCATTCTGATTTCTATTCTCGAATAACACAAAGGTACTTACTTTTTCTTCATGAGATATTAGATTACAGTATTTATGTGGTGATATCTGCGCAGTTTTTGTTGCTTAGTTCCTAGCCACCTCGTTGAGGCCGACCTTTAGAATGAAATGATTCTCATATATATACAAATTTTCTCAGTTATATGAGTAGTATCAGGGGCTAGCTGCTACATGTGCATGAACTGAAGAGTAAGGCATACTTGTTGTGCTTATAATAGAAAAACCAAAAGAAGAAAACAAAGGAAAAAGTAGGGGGAAGCCAATATACCACACTGTTTATTTCTCACATATGTAATGAAAGATAAAAGGGAGAAGAAGTAGAAGAGACACCTTAAGAGACATAAGGGTACATTATTCTGAGTCATGTCAAGACTTCCTTACACTCAATTACATATTGGAAAGCTTCTCCCACATGTGATCCAAGAACCTGAAATAGGTCAATCTCCAAGATTTCTTGAATAATATAGGACCCATGATACACCAAAACCCCACCACGAATCCCCATCCTATGCCCAAATAAAACCACACTGAGATTATTTCATTGTCGTCTTCATTATCTGGAGCATTTTTAGCATTTGGTGGGGCTGCAGTACCATTTGTGCCGCAATCTCTAGTGAGAGGAGGCCCACATAGATTGTTTCCAATAAAGCTAGAAGGATCTAAGCCTCTCAGCTGGGTGCTAGATGGAATTTCTCCGGATAAGAAGTTGTGGGATAAATTCAAGTGGTTTATGAAGGTCAGATTTGAAATGCTTGGTGGAATTTCACCAGAAAGGTGATTCCATGAAAGGTCAAGAGATTCTAATGATCTCATATCACCAATCTTCTTTGGGATTGTTCCTTGAAAATAATTTCGTGATAAATTCAATGACTGTAATGCAACAAGATCCATTAGTTCAATAGGTATCTCTCGTGATAAATTATTACTCGAGAGATCCATGGTGATCACAAGACCAAGTGTGGTTGCATACGCAACATCCATGCCTTTTATCACAACTTGCATGTTATCTCTATATGCTAGTTTAGGATAAATGGATGTTGAGTTTTGGCTTAAGGTCATGGCTGTAAGGTTCTTGAAACAGGTTGGAATTTTTCCAGAAAAATTGTTGTGTGCAAAGTCCAAAAGTTGAAGAGATGTCAGGTGACACAGCTCCTTGGGAATTTGACCTTCAAAACCATTTGATCGAATGGAGAGAAATCTCAGGTTTCCAAGACTTCCAATCCATGGTGGTAGTTTTCCGGTAAAGGAATTCATACTAAGCACAAGAGTCTTCAAGCTTGAACAATTTTGCAAAGACGAGGGTAGCCCTCCAGAAAGGCTATTATCCTCGAGGTGCAATGATACGAGGTAGCTTAAGTACCCCATTGAGCTTGGAATTCTGCCGGTGAAAAGATTATTTTGCATCCAAACATACTGTAGCAGTGGCCACTCCACCCAACAATCAGGTATTTGTCCGGACAAGATATTCTGTCGAAGACCCAAGGAAACAAGCCTATATTGTTTCTCCATTCTGTGACAAATGACATGAGCAATATCTCCAGAGAAAGAGTTGTCTGAAAAGTCCGCATAATACGTATTTGGAGAGAGAATAGGTAATGGACCATCAAATTGGTTGCTGTGAAGGTCAAAGAGGGAGTCAAGAACATTGCTATGGATTATGTTTGGGATTTGGCCATAGATTTTATTTGCAGAAAGATTGAAATATTCGAAGTTTGCACTCATATTCCAAAACCACATTGGGACACCATCTGAAATTCCAGTGCTAGATATGTCTAAGTTGGCAAGCTTCTTTTGTGATTGTAGCCACTGGGGAAATTGCGGGCCCAATTTCCACCCTCTCACAGCTAGCCTCTTGAGTTTGAAACGAGGAACCCAATCATGACTCACATTTAATGTCAATGAGATTCCGGCTGCTGATAGCACTTTCAGATTGGAGAGATTAGTGAGGTGAACTTCAGACACAATTCCTTTAAGCTTATTTTGTCCAATAAAAAGGTATTGAAGCTGTGAAAGGTGCCAAAGACTTTCGGGAATTGATCCATTAAGCTGATTTTTATTTAAATATAGCACCTCCAAAGAGGTCAATTGTCCCATGCATGCGGGAATAGGACCAGAAATGGAGATATTTCCAAGATCCAATTCCTGAAGATTTTCAAAATGTGGATTTTGAGTTGTGCATTTGCCTATTAAACTTTCGAAAACCTCCGACAAACTCCCCCCAATACTATTAGAGTACAAATAGATCACCTTCAAATGCAGAAGACCCGACATGGACTTTGGTATTGGCCCTTTTAGGTTATTACCAGTAATGCTGAGAAACTCTAGACGAGCGAACTTGTGAAACCAATCTGGTACTGTGGAGCCGAATTCATTATAATCCAAATAAAGATAGGTAAGCAGAGTCAAGTTTTTAAGCCCAATTGGAATGGCACCTTCAAAATTATTATAACCTAAATTTAGGGACACGAGATTATGTAGACCATAAATCCAGCTTGGTATCGAAGGGCCTAAGGAGTTGTAAGAAATATCAATAATGTTGAGTGAAGAAGAAAAATTTGGTGTGTGAGGCAAGGAAGAAAAGGACTCGAGGAGGTTACAACTTGACAACCGCAACTCAAGCAAAGAGGGGAATGAGTTCATTACCTGTAGCCAGTTATGCACTTGGCTAAGATCCACTCCATCCAGCTCTAGTCGTGTCAAAGGGAGGCCAAAAAGCCATTGAAGCTCGTTATTCTTGAACATTAGATCATAAGATGATGCAAGGCCAAGAGAGTGCAAATTTGAGAGATTTCCAATTTGAGAAGGAATAATACCTCCAAAACCAGCCTGAGATAGATTGAGATGCTGCAAGCTTACCAAAGAGCCAATGAAGGTAGGAATTGAGATTCCTCCAAAATCATTGTAGCTGAGATCCAGGACCCTTAGATGGTTCAAATGTTGCAGAGAAGGATTGATGTTACCACCTAGTTGGGTCCTTTGGTAAGCTTCTGTGTCGGCATCACTTACATATGTGTACGGAGCATCCGGCGGAGTATTGCCAAGACGAAGCTCGAATACATGGCCAGCGACGATGTCACAGACAACACCAGCCCATTTACAACAATCAGTTTCATCAGCAGCATTCCAAGAGGAGAGACGATGAGAAGGATCTATGAGATCTTTCTTGAAGCTCAGCAGTGCCTCTTTCTCACTCCCAATGCACAACATGTTGTTTAGTAGTCTGCCAGCTTCCTCGGTGAAGCAGGGATTGAAGCTACCCATTAATGTGAGCAGAACACCAACAAGGGATGGAAATGCCACCAGTTTCATATTGCTTTTTCCTGAAATCAGTATCTTAACAAGTAGAATATTATCAAGTGTAAGGCCTCTTGATTTGAGAGGGAGGGAGGGTGTAAGCCTATTTATAGGAAAGTTGAGACCTGAAATCTTGATGTTTCTACATGTAAACATCGGGGCACTTAACCGAAACACCTATTCCATGGCAGGAATATAAAATAATAAAGGACAATGACATGAGCTAGGAAAATGTGGAAGAAATGGAGGAGTTAATGACCAAAAAACTTGACTTTCCCTTTTTCGTTTTCCTAACCAACATGGTTCTGCGTGTTTCTAGATGGTCCTAACACTTTTTCTTGTTTCGTCCTGTGTGATTCAAATCTACTCTTACAGTATTTACAGATCTCTGATCATGCTTCAGATAACTTTGGCCGTACCTATTATTTTTATCCAGAATTTCAATCTTGGTCATGATCATAGATAATAAAATTTTTGCTTTTTATGGGTGGAGTTTTTTTCATTTAGGTGCCAACCGTGATAGGTGGAGTTGTTAAATGTAGGAATTAACGTTCATGATATGCTCTCTGATTTAGAATTTTCAAACATGATTGGAGAGAGAAAGGTAGATCTGTGTGGCTTCCTCCATCCGGTGAATTCCAAAACAAGCCATACCCAAAGGGTCTTGCAGACTTCTTTGGTTTCAATTTGTCTGCTAAATATTAGTCTCGATTGCAAATGACTAACTTGTGGTACTTGACCTGAAGCAGCATTTGGTTGATCCAGGGTACTAATCAAAAGAAACGGGATTTTAAACAAAGAATACAGTAGATATTTCATGGTTTCAATACAGTTCTCCGAGTAACTTGTGATCAACCCAAGTTTTCCAAGTCATTTATTCAGTCTCTCCAAACACATCACACAAGGTCTTAATCTATATGGAAATTTGATGACATTTAACAACGATGGAGATATTCTTCCCATTCAAATTAGATATATGAACCATGTCATTGTTTCCCCGTCAACTTCCATCTAGACTTGATTGACTTTGAAGTTTTCAAGGGGGCTTGGCTTCTAAGAATAAAGTATAGAAACAAGTGGTGCTAATTTAGGTTGCATGGTAACAGAATCGGATACTAAACGAAACAAGAAATGGCACTTCGTAAAAATGGAGAAAACAAAAATGTGGGCAAATGGTTAAATATAAAAAACTATAAGTATTTTTATATAAATATTAATTATTTTATAAAAATAATAAAATAATCATATTTTATAATAAAGGTCTAAATAATAAAATATGTAATTATTAGTTATAAAATAAATAATATAAAAAATAAAAATATAATTTATTAAATAAATAATTTATTAAATATGAAAAAATATAAATAAATATAAAAAATATAATAATTTTTACATAAATATTAATTAATTTAATATGTTAAAAAGTTTTAAAATATTTTAAAAACAGAAAAATGTTAGTGTTGAAAAATCGTGTCTTATGCCGATGACTTCCGAAAATAAATGTATAGCCAATTTCTCCAGAAGGCAGTTGGACATTTTTGGAAGGAAATAGATCGATATCTAGGAAAACAATAAATGTATGGCCAATTTTTCCAGATGGCAGTCATGTCTTCGACTAAGACATTTTTGGATAGAAACAGATTGATGTCTGCTCTTCTTGATGACAAGTGATATCAGACGCGTGAATTGAATGATGATCAGTGTTGTGGAAATTACTTGATTGAGGTTGCTCAAGCCTCGCCCGTGTTTGCCGAGCTTTTACTCCAAGCTTTCCCGATTCTCTTATCGTGTCTGCCATAGTTTCAATTCAAATGTATTTGTTAAAAGAAGTTTGTCCTGTATCTAAAATATTCCTCAATTTAATATGAGAGTAAAAACAAGATGAACATATATATACATAATTTTTCTTTTATATTTTCATAAAAAACTATTTTCATACTTCAAACCTGTGATTTTCAATGTTATCAAATAAACTATCAAATAAATAACTCCACCATCGTATCAACACTCACCCACTTAAAATGTATTTGTTATTATACAATTATTGTCACCAATATTAGCAAAATAAGAACCTTCACCATTAGACTACTCTTGCGTATCTGACTCCTTCCACAGCCACAGAGTGGGGCACAGAAGAGGGGTAAAGGAGAAAATAAAATCTTCTTCAAAATCTACCATGAGGTTTGCATAAATGGCATGACTACAACACCTAATGCACTATCTTTACCAACTACGGGAACATGAGTACATACATCATACACAATATTTTACATCAATAACCCCACTTCCAAATGTAACCAAAACTTGGGGTACAAATATATAATTTACTTCATATGAAGTTTTACAATTGTATGGTGTGTTTAATCACAGAGCCATCCGACTCATCACCAGGTTCACATGATCTGTCAAGAGGAGGCATAATATCTGCATTTGCTACTTCAATCCTTTCCTTAATTTCATCTAGCTCGGCCTGAACTCTTGATAGCTGTGATGTCAACTCCAATTTCTCTCTCTCCCATGCAGCTTTCTCCTCGTTCATTCTTTGCTGCAACTGATACAGCTCCATTTCCGCAGGGTCCAGCTCTTCTAAGTGACTCTCGTTCCTAGGGTAGAATTCCTCAAACCAACAGAAATATCCGCATTGCTGGCAACAATATGGAAAAACTTTTAAGTATCATTATACTGAGAATCAAGTTGAAAGCAACACCTAATATACATACCTGGCTTGGCCGTTTCGAACAACTATAGAACGGCCTATATGGATTTCTGGCTGTTCTTGATAAGCGCAATTTAGCAGGACTTCCGCAGAAGCAGTATACTTCACATTCTTCCTCAGATCCTTCATTATCAGTCATTAAGCAATCTATGTCCCTTGGGTCCACAGACTCCTCTGAACCAGCTGAGTCCTCTAAGGACTCCAGGTCCTCCTGGGAACTCATCGTGCAATCTGAATCCTCTGAGTCGGACAAGCCCTCTGAGGCTTCGGAGTCCTGTTATAATAGATAAAATCATAGCCACTAGCATATAAGAAAATCATCATAATTTTGAAAGAATGATTCCAAGTGTTACTCCATATATCCCAGAACAATGAGATGAAGAGTAAGTGGTTGGATCAGGTATTGCTGCTTGAACATCCCCCCAAATAGTTATGCTCCCAATTCATGAAACTTCATTTTTGATGAAGGATGAGACATGAGACTGACCAATTTGGAGTCATAAAACCATGAAGAAGGCTAGGCTTCCCATTCTAGAAGCAGACTTGAATAGATTGCAAACACAATGTAAATATAAAAGAAGGCCCGGTAGCCATTTCTGACACTGCCTAGCAGAGATAAGGAAGAAACTAATTGAATAAAGTATAAACTAATCATGGCACATGATTTTTATCATCCAATGTGGCACTTGATAGGCTGTACCAATTCTACTACATCACTGCACGCATGCAAGACCTTTAGGACTCCAAAACAATTGCCACCAGAGTACAAGCATGGCAAGTGAAAGGATGTGAAAAAGATTACCTTGTGGGACCTCAGTGGCAACATTTTTCATGGTTCCTATGCTCATAATGCTGGGAGAATCTATTTATTTCTTAATACGGAAGCTGCAAGGCAGATTGAACTACCTACCACATATTTGGATTGAATTACTTTTGAAATCAGAAGATCAAAGGCCTGGGTCCGGGCACATTGTTTCATTTGATGCTAAAAATTCAACAAATTCCACAAAAGCTTATAAATGCTCACCACCACACTCATAGGGCAATAACCTTTTAGATTTGTGGCTCCTTCCTTTTGGGAATAAAGGCTAAAATAGTACTGTTCATACTACTAACAAAGTCTTCAGAATGGAAACATTGTAACTCCTCAAAAAGAGCATAACATCCCTCTTAATGATCTCCCAGTTCTCTTTGAAGAACTCCGTGGAAAGACCATCTGGCACCACACCATGGCCTTCTCCCCATCACAATCCTTCAAACTGAAGACTTCCTCTTCCATGAATTGCCTCTAAAACCAGAAAACACTATTCAGTCCAATGCTATCAAAAGCCTTGACCTCCACCATGTCTCTCCTTCTATCTCAATGCTTTTTGATTCAATTTTCTTTCAGACGCAAGGCTGCAAATTAGACATTTTATGGAAATATTGTGTGCCTATCCCCTTCTTTGAGCCAAAGGACACAGGACTTCAGGCACCATGAAACTTCCTCCATACCTAGAGAGTGAACCAACTCATTCTTAAGAGCCGTTCTCCTTTCCAACACAGCAGCTCCAATGGATCCTTCCCTCTCCACCTCACTAACCCTAGAAATCTCTCCCATCATTCTCTCCTTTCTACAATGACACATTTATGGGTTCACTTTGTTCCGTATCCTAAACCATTTTTAACACACTCCAGTCTTTAAACCCGTTTCTTTTAGCCACGTGTTCTCAAAGAAAAAAGTATTGAGCCTCGACACTCTTCGTTAACCTCCAACCGAAAAGGACATTGACCTAAAACAGTCCCCAGAAGAACTCTTTGAATTTCATTTGCAGACTCTCATCCCAATCCTCTGAATGAAGATGCAATCCGTTCTTGAGTCTTGAAATTGATGAATTTTCCCAAAGGTTGGACCAAGTAAATCACCCTCCAGCCATTTGAACATCTAACTACACAAATTGTTAAACAATAAACAAATTCCTAAAACTGGGCAACAGATTCTTAGTATGGTAGTTGTTTGAGATCATCGGGACACCTGCATTAGCCACACCTAATAAGCAGGATATTGGTCCCCTAGAGACAAAAACCTCATTTAGTTTGAAATGTAAGTAGCAGTATACTAGCGCTGGCATGCATGTAGCAACTAGTAAGGTACAAGATTCTGAAAAAATCGGTAAAAAAAAAAAAAAAAAAATTTTTTAAGCCCATCATTCAGTTTCGCAAATATTCTTTGCTCCATGTTTCCCCTTTGAGAAACATCTGTATATACCATCAAAGATGTAAAAGTAATTTGATAATGAAATAGCAAAACTGGAATCCCCAAGTTGGTCAAAGAATCCAAACACTCAAAATATGTTAAAATCTCCCCCTAATTATGGGCCCAAATTAGGGAAAAACTACCCTTGGCAATTTTGGCAAAGGCCAGGCAAAAATGCGGGGGGGGCCTTTGTCCCCCTGGCCATAATTTCTGGGATTTTTAACTCTTTATGTGCTGGAGAACCCTAGAAATGGAAAAATCTAGGAACCCTTTTTGGTGGAAACCAATAAATGGGAATGTCTAATTTCAGACTAATCTATCAAAACAAGGCACACCAGAGTGTAGGGTTTATCCTGAGTGTGCCTCTGCCCGCGTAGTTTCTAGGTTGTTGTATAACATTCTAGGAACCCTATTCAGAGCAAAATCAAATAGTGGGTCCATCTGATTTTTGGTTTAATCATCCATTAACAATACATAAAGAAAAACCCTAATTTCCTAGAAATTATACCCATAAATTTCCTTTTAAAAAAAATACCCGCAATCTCAAACAAAATCAAAAACAAAGAAATTCAGTATCGCGTACCGATTGAGGAGGCGAGAAGAAGAAGAAACCGAAGAAGCGAAGAAGGGAATAGGCAAAAATGCAGAGGAAAAGGAGAGAGAAGTGGCGAGAGAGAAAAGCTTCGACAATGAGAGCAATTAAAACGTGACTGAGCAGTTGGGTTGTTCGTGTTAACACTCTCCACGCCAACAAGAAGAAGAGGAGGAATCCAAGAAGAAACCAGAAGGAAACAGGTTCCAACATTTGAAGAAAATTATCAAACCCAGTGGATTGATTGTCCAATCACAATCAATCAATCACTCTCTCTCTCTCTCTCTCTCTTCCAGTCTCGCCCTTGTTCCGCTTTTAGAGGGTTGGATCGGGTGTGCCTAGTCCTACTCAAATTAAACCCCCCAACTCATTAATATCGATCTGGCCTCTTGGCAAAATTCTAATTCAAGGTTTTTCAATTAACGATCTGTTTTATTATCTCTCCCTAAAATCTTAATTTTAAAATTAAAAATATAAATAAATATCATTACAATTCAATACTATTTTTAATACTATTTTAAAATTATTTCAATCAAATAAAATTTTACCATCTCATAAAAAAAATTTTAATTTTAATGTTAAAATATAAATAATTTTTACTTTAAAATCTTATGCAAGTCTCTCACTCATGCATTTTATCGGTTCCATCAATGTCATATGAGTATACATATTTAAACTAATTATAATCAAATGAGTTTTGATTGTACCATTTGATGTTAATATCATTGATCAAATTTTTTAATCGAGAATAATTTAAAAATAATCACAGTATAAAAATTATCTATAATTTTAACTTCATAATTTAGAGCAAAAGTAGCCTTAATATATATTCATAATTTTAGAGCAGAAGTGGTCTTAATATATATGGTGTTTTTCTTTTAAATAAAATGTCCACTCCATGTATAAAGTGTTTCTCAACTTGTGGGGATATGGAATGATAAATGTATATATACGTAGTTTTTTCTTTATATTTTTTTATAAAGAAACTATTTTTATGTTTTAAATTTATAACTTCAAAGTTATCAAGGAATAATTTAACTATTGCACCAATGAATAACTTAATCATTACATTTTAAATAAATCATTGATAATTAATAATTACGATAAATCTAATAAAATTTGATTCATATCGAATTAAAATTTTGAGAGGTAAAACTCTTTTCACCTTTGATTTTATCGTGCATCAAACCCAAACTTGAGATCCTAATACCCGGACCTGGTGTTAGTACATGGTGTAGGCTATGTAGGACTAATGTTTCCTTCGCATTATTTTTTCTTTTCTTTCTTTTTTTTTTTTTTTTTTTTTTTTTTTTTTGGGTTTAGAGGTTTCAAGTGCAGATAAAGGGTGTTTATTTAAATAGCTTACTCGTTTATAAAAGGACAAAATGCCTCTTTCTTGTTTTAATTGGCTATGACATAAATTTATGATGATTATTTCTTTATTTACTTCTATAAAAAATCTTATCTTCTATAATTTGAACATATCTAAGTAAATTTTCAAGTATGTATGTGAAATGCATTTAAAAAAAAAATATTGATTCTCAAGCTAAAATTTGTTGTTTTTTTAAAGCAAAATATTAATTAGGAGAAGCATTAATGAAAAGAAAAAATGAAAAGGACTAGAGGGACTTTGAGTTGTGCTTTGAGATGAGAAATTGTAACAATGTTTCAAATTTGTCTAAACATGATTGCCAAATAACTCCATCCATGCTACATGCAAATACATAACTTGGTAAAGTAAAGATGAATCATAGCTAATATATTCAAATGATTTCACGTACCGATTGATAATTGATATAATATGAAAAAAAAAAAAAGGAAGCTAACGTACTCTCAACAGCAATATCATAACCTAGTTATTGCCCATTTTCTATATATTACAACATTTACATACATTTGAAATTACATTCTTCTAGGTGCTCCCTATTTGTTGGGAATCAATGGCAAATCAACCTCGTCACACCATTCAACACACCTTGTCTCAAAATAACAGCTCTTCACATCACAAGGCCAATAACTCAACCAAACCCTACCTCCAATTCTCCATTTCAATACACTCCCTTCCATTTCCTTGCTCAATCTCCATACCACACTCTCTCCATACTCGTCTCTGGCAAAAACTATGCTACCATTTTTACTAAAAGGTCTATTCACACCTGTGTAACGCTTCTGAAACCCTAACCCCGGTTTTCGACTATCGCCTATAGATGGGTTCCACGTTGCTGTCTCTGCACCGGTCATGTTATCACACAAGATTGCCTCAAAAATGGCAGCATTTCCCTCTACATCTTGATCCCATCTCCAATTCTTAACCTTAGTTCTTGTAGACGTCCTCGAGGTGGACTTGACCCTAGGAAGTTTTGATTTTTCAAAATTGCCCTTGACCATTTTCTGGGTCTCAATTTCTTTCTCCACGTTATCAGTGGACCGGCCCAAACTCATATGGGCCACATATGTAGCCCCAACCTCTGGCCCGACCCAAACCCGAATTCTTGATGGAAAATGCCTCTCATTGGCATATGGGTCCTCTTCATTTTTATTGAAACCCAGTTTTGCCACGTGGAAGCGTAGATTATCAACACCTGCACTTACCCGAATGAATCCTTCACAAAATTCAACTGAATATTCTAACTGAACCACAGCCTCTAGTTGCTGATGTGCCAAAGCATATCTTAGTGCAGACTCTTTGGCTTCGACTATGGGGTACAAACTTCTTTTCTTGTCGACGCGTGTGCAATTCATGGACATCACAGGCGCGTATCCCTTCAAAGTCCAGAAACCATGAGTTTCCCCTGCATAGCAAAATCCTAGAGTGGGCAATGGTACCAACTGACCTAAACCTGCGCCGTTTGCCTCCCTTAAAATTAACCACTTTGCTAACATGTACCCAAGGGAGCGTACCAAACACAACTCCACGTCAACACCTACAGAAACAAAGAAAGTTCTCAAAACCGGCGCGTGCTTCCACGACAACCCCTCAATATTAGGGCCCAACAAGGAGTGAAAATACAATGACCCAACTTCACTGGGCGCGTCACATACGCACAACCAAAAAAGTCGCATGAGGAAAACGAAGTCGAAAAACCCCGAAAATGATTCGGGCGAGTGGGAGTCCAAAACCCAAGAAACTGGTTCGGGTTTAAGCTTTCGGAGTTGAGAGCGAGGGCAAGTGCTAACATTACCATTAGGTGCACGCAAAATAACTTCCTGGAGTAGCTGAAGTACAAGCGGTAAGAAAGGCTTGTCTGAGGAGAGAGGACACGCGTCAGAGACCCAGAGAGTCTTTTGATCATTGGAGGTATTAAAAAAGCCTTCTATGCATATAGAGAATGTAACAAGAGCTTCAGCGTTGGAACCTGAAGTTCTCTCAGCTTTCAAGTGAATGGATTGGGTAGGGCTGCTGGCAAGTTGGAGAGTGAGTGGAGGGTTGGACTCTGACCAATCTTCTGAACCGGGAAGGTTGCATATCCATGACCAAATCTCCATTTTTGAAACCTCGAAGGTTTTCTGGTTTTTGGTTTAGTTTTGGAAGGGTGTGTTTTTTGGTTTGTGGGAATTTAAAGGGAGATTGAGTGATAGAATGTTTGCCAACTTGGGATTGTTTTTAGCCACTTAAATGTGATAAAAATCTAGTGATCGATAGAATAGATGGGTATGAATTAGGAGTAGGCTTGGTGTGAGTTGAGATTTTAGTTTTGGTTTCATTGAATAGAGAAGTCACTATACGAAAATGACTTGCATGGACAGGACATGTAATAAGACGAAGAAATTGTGTTATGGGGTTTACAGTCTTACACGTTAGAGTGTGAGAACCACTGTTTATTTGGACAGGGTTTAGAATGTCTCGGGTCGCCTCATTTTGTTTTGGCTAGAAAATTAGGGTTTTCCAGGTAGAAGTTAGAATTTAGATTCAAACTAAAATTTTATGAAAATTTTTAATTGAAAGTTAATATTTAATACGATCTCAATTTTTCTTAATGAAGGTCGGTTAGATATTACCGACTATATTTAATGAAATAAAAATATGATTATTTTTGTCTGACAAATAAAAAATAATTAACTGAAAAAGTGATATGAAATAAAGTACAATGACATAAAAAAATCTATATAACTCATTTCATTTAGTGGGACAAAAACTTATTATACGGTTAGTATTAAATATTTGAAATTTTATAAATTCATAAAATTTATTTGGTAATTTAATTTTTTAAAGAGTTTTAATAAGTTCCGAAAATAAAATATTTACAGTCTATGAGAATGTTTGACTAAACTAATAACCTCTATGTTTAAAAGCTTATAATGTCAAGAAATTTGTTTAGAAAATTTTTTAAAGGGTTTATAAACTCTAAAAATAAGTTATTTGGAGTTTATAAACTATTTTTAAAAAAAAAAAAAAAGAAAAAGAGTAGTTTCATCCTAACTTTTTAATGAAGTTTTTAAACTGTTTTATTTTAACCTATAAATTAACTAAATTCTCCTTATTAATATTTTATTATCCAATATTTACTTTTCTATTTTTTTTCCATCCCTATGTGTAAATAACCTAATATTAATTTTGTGTAAATAAAAAGTTATTTACATGATATTGATAATAATTTAGTATTTATAATTATTTCAACATTAAATATAGTCTATAGGAACTTATTGTTACCAAACATAACAATAATTTAGGTTTTTCATTTATTTGATCCAAACACTTTAACAATTTATTTTAAAAATAAAATATATTAACTTATAAACTCTAAAAATATTTCATAAACTTTAGGAAACTATTCAAAATAAGGTTAATTAAATGGGTCCTAAATTGCATCAACTTTTTTATGCATCTTATATAAATATATATATATATATATATATATATATATATATATTACATATAAACTAACAAAAATGTCATCATTAATATTTTATTATCCCATTTTTACTCTTTTCCGATGCATCGATAAATAGCTATTTATTTAAAATTAATAATACAATGTTCTTTTTAGGCATTTCAATATTAAAAAGAGATCATAATCACTAATTATTATCAAACAAAACAATAACTTTTAAGTTGACAAATTGCTGTGTAAACAGTTGGATTTCATTTTATCCAAAAATTTTAGTACTTGTTTTGAGTTAAATGCTTATTAGCTTATAAATTATTAAAAATAAATATAGCTAAACACCCTTTTTTCCTTAGAATTAAGTGGGTTATTTTTTTTTTTATTTATTTATTTTTTACTTTCTAAAAAAGTCATTCTTTAACATAAAACATATACTAAAGTAAGATTTTAGTCTATCAAATTTCATAATTAATTTTTTCATCAAAATTTGAATCGAGATCATTAGATTGGGGAAAAGAGTTGTAATCATTAGATTGTTTCATTGAGAATAATTTCATAATAAATTCACCCAACCGTTGATGTAACATCAGCATATTGACTGATAAGAGGATTTTAACACCAATTATAATGTAATTTTGTCACAATCTTTATATTATTCAACTTTTTATCCTCAACTTTGTCTTATATCCACTTACTCTCGCATCATTAGCATAATTTGCCATCATCATATCAGAACGTTTCATCAGCATGAAAGACACACAAAGTTATAGTGAGATGAATAATTAATAGCGTGGGGCCAAAGTTGTTGATGACCCTTTTGTTATAGTGAGAGAGAGAGAGAGAGATGGAACAAACTGTGCACTTCCGATCATGACTACAAATATATGCATGCACATGCACCAGAGAGGTCTGGATTGCACGTCGTGGTGGGCGTTGGTACACACAGCAATGGTTGGTTTAAAGAGATTCTCGTTCAGTCATAGACGTACGAACACATATGTACACACTCACAGAGGAGGGGGAGAGAGAGAGAGAGAGAGAGAGAGAGAGAGAGATGTCACGCACATTTTGTGTACTTCCGGTCATGACTACAAAGGTATGCACATGCACCAGAAAAGTCTGGATTGCATGTCGTCGTTGGGCGTTGGTACACAGAGCAATGGTTGGTTTAAACAGATACACGTTCAGTCACACGCACACATACACACACACTCCCAGAGGGGAGAGAGAGAGAGAGAGAGAGAGAGAGAGAGGGAGGGAGATGTGCTTAGCCGCCAGTCCTTTGTGTTCTAATAAGATGCTTTCGACAAAATTTTTGCATTTGAATTAACAAAATTTGTATCAATCTAAAAGCTATCGTTCGTTTTGTCGTGGATTTTTTTTTTTTTCCTTTTATGAGAAGTTTCATGTTTTAAGCGGTGGTACAGCTACACAGGAATTTTTTTTTTTTAAATAAAAAAACCTTGACTACTAGAATTCTTGCTAGACTGCTGGTGTTTATTAAAAAGTTTACTTAAAAAGTACAATTACAAGAAGTAGTAGACTTCCACTTGTAACATCATTCATATGGCTGCTACGAGGTGAACTTGTGATGACTGATGAGCCTATGGAGTCGGTTAAGAAAAAATAGTTCAGGTCAGTAACTGTCCAACCCGTCTAAACCTGACCAAGAATAACTAGGCCTAAGAAGGGAGAGAAGAAAGTCTGAGCATGACCCAACCCAATGGTCTGTTTTAATATCATTGTCCTCCTAACTCGACCAAAAAATGATTTGCCCGCCTACTAATAAAAATATAGACTTTTGACGGACGGATAATTAATATGGTAGATAAAAATATCAAAATTTTTAGAAATAAAAAAAATTATATTAAAAAACTTCTTTCCTAATTTGAATCCGATAAAACTCGAATCATATTAATCAAAATATGATTTCGATATCGATTGACATAAATACAATATATATATATATATATATATATATATATATATATATATAGACTTTTGGGAGAAATACCGTAAAACAAAATCTAAAATTAATCGAGAATAAAAATTGGATATGAATTCAAAATATAATTGCATAAACCCTCAAAATTTAATATTTCTATACATCTAATTTACAAAATATTAGTATATAAGTGCAGGGGCGGATGGGTGAAACTCGGGATGGTCACCCCCTCAAATTTAAACACTAAAAACATCAATAACCCTACCATATTAGAGTCAAGATATTTAACTTAAAATTTTATTGTGGGCACTATATAATTTTTCATGAAATTGATTTTTTATTTTTTATGTTTTAATTAATCTTATTTAATAAAATAAAGATTTAATTATTATTCTTGTTGATTGTTTTTCTTTTTATTCCCTGTTGAATTAGATCGATAGCTTGAGCAGTAATCTGTCATTTCCACAACCATTCCATCACACGCATTTGCAAACCTCAGATATGACGAAAGGTTAAGGAATGCATTACCCTCGGAATCCCAAAAAGGTTCCCTAATTGGATAATCGACAGAGAGAGAGAGAGAGAAATAGAGGTGTCGGGGAAAAGGCAAGAGGCAGCATGCGAACTGGCACCAGTTTGGGGCATCTGACTGTCCGTGTCCGTGTCCGTGTCTTCTCTCTTGTGTTACCAGTTAACCCCACCTAAAGATTTTCCCCACGTGTCTTCCAAATCTTCGTGCTTCCCACGTGTGTCCTTCTAGACTTTTCCTTTTTCTTCTTTTCCAGCTCGGCTTGCGTGACTTCCCTTCACGCTCTCTCTCACGCCCTTCAAAGGTCCACTTGCAATCAACACACAAATCTATTTTGTTCGGTTTGATTTTTTTGCTGCGCAAATGTATTTAATTCTTTGGTAGGAGTATTGAAACCAAAGCGTTTGAGTTGTCTTTATAAATTATTCAGATGAAAAGATTTGAAGTAATTTTTTTTTTTGAGTTTTAATATAAGAAAAAATGAAAGAAAATGAGAGATTTAGAGGATTTTAATTTAAATTTTTTTTCTCTTAAAAGTAGAAAGAAATAAAAAAAAGAAAATATTAAGATTAAAATATTTTTATATTTTAAAAATACTCTTTAAAAACTAAAAATAAAAATTTTTATTTCCAATGAATTTTATTTTTTTTCTTTCATAAAATTTTTAAATAAAATAAAGAAAAAATTATAATTTTCTCTCTTTTTTTTTTTCTTCTAACTAATCTTTTTTTTTTCTTTAAAACTCCAAAATATATTGTTAAAGCATAAGTTTGTATTAAAAAAAAATGAGAAATGTATAATGATGATTACATTATCCTTTTTTTGTTAGGAAAAAAAATTATATAATTATATGTATTTATAAAAATTTAGATACGAGATCTCTTAAAAAAAAAAAAAATGAGAAGAAGAGCTATTTAATGTTTGAATATTTATGCAAGGACATGATGATCACTTTATTTCATAGTTGGACGTTCCCCCACCTTAGTACACAGCAATGGGAGAAACTAGGGATGATCTTCTGACTCGGGCAGCTCCCATGCATCCGTGACCATGACAACCCCTTATGCCCAAATCGGACTCTTCACTTGTGGCGGAATCAATGTTAATTTTGAGCTCAAAGGTTGACACCTGACCTTGTTTCATCAAACCTATAATCCTTACTTCTTAACCCAATGTCACCTTTGACAACTACATCAACTAATTGTGTAACAAAAGACATCAACATATCTTAGAGCATGAGTTTATTAGATTGGTTTAAGCGCTTGGAATAGTATTAATTGTCTCTAAGTGACAATCTAATAATCACAAATGTTTCTCGATCTGATAATTTTAAATTTAAATTTTGATATAATAAAAAAATCATTAAAAAAATAAAATTTAACGGATTAAAGAGTTCAAAAGTTGTAATTTAGATTTGAATCTGATACTAGCAAAAGCATCCAATTTGGATCCTTTTGTTAGTTAATTTTTAGGTAAAATTTTAAAAGAAAACTTAAAATCCGAGGTAGCCAATCAAATGAAAAAAAATTATTAAAATTGTTGGGCCAAGCCCCGATCAGTATTTGGTCAAATTAACTCGCTCCAGATTTACTTACATATAAATAAATTTAAAATGAAAATGATTATCAAAAAGTTAGGATTTAAGTTTTTTCTTATCGGTACATGATAAGGTATTTTATCTTATCCAATAATTGATTCGACACATCCATTATGAATTATTGAATCATCGAGGTCTCCGAAGAGATAATTTAGTAATCACAGCCCTCATTTTTAATATGAAGATTTTAGATTCAAATCTTTGTATATATATATATATATATAAAGAATCATAGAGTAGAAATAGCATTTTTAGACCTATAAATGAACCCAATTTTTCCCCCTTTCCTTGGAGATTCATAAGTTTATTAAGTTTAGATGATGCAGTATGAGATGATTCTCTCTTATACAATCACTAAATAAATTAAAATCATTATTAAGATTTGAATCTATTTATTTAAGAAACAAATTACTGAATTTATTAATTATGAGAGTATGATTACATGTATTAGTGATTCCAATCTCGTGACCCAGCTCATGAAGATTATAGTTTAATTCCTCTAACAACCTAAATGATTAAACTTTTGAATATAATTTTCAAAGTCATTAAGAAACGCGATTTGACTCAATTTTCCTTTTTCCCTATAATGTCATATTAGATAAAATTATCCTAGTAATAGTATTTTCTGGATTTTTTTTTTGTTTGAAATTAACTCTATTAAATTTTTTTTATAATATATATAATACTCAAAACATTTACAATATCCTACATTTATAATATGTTTAAAAATAAAACTTAGGTTAGCGAAGCGAAGGAATTTTAAGAAACCATAGAACCCCAACACATGATAATAGAACGTACAAAAATTTCAGAGAAAAGAAGCATATTCTTCTCTTTTTCAATATATAGAAAAACAAAAAACTTAGAAAGGCCAATAAGAACCAATGGATAGTTGACTGGTAAAGATATTAAATTTTTTAATTAAGTTTCAGATTTAAAACTTAGAAATAGAAAAAATTATATTTGATGATTTTTTTTTTTAAATTGAGTCTGATAACGTTTGGACCGAATTTATTAGAGTATGACTTATAATATCGATTGATTAAAAAAAAGAAAGAAAGAAAAAAGAATACGTGTGGCATTAGATAAACTTGGTATTATTACAATATTTTAGAGGTGTTTTGGAGAATATAAAATTAAAAAATTATTTTAGTGAGATGAAATATAACATGTTGGAAGTAATAGGGATGGAAGTCTTTTAAAAATAAAAAATATTATTATTATAAAAGACTTTAATTATATTTTTAGAATTTTATACAACAAATTTATGATTTTTAATAGATTTTTAAAATTTTAAGCTTATTTTTTAAATGCGCATTAAAAGTATACGCTTAAAAAATCTTGCTTCCCCCCTGTGGCTTGGGCCCACGACCATGTACACATTTGGTAAAATTAAATATCTATGGGGTATTTTGAAAATTACAAAATGGTAATTATTTGATGTTGAACTCTTTTTTATTGTTGTTATTGAAAACTTCCTTATTATTTTAATTATTATTATTACTAATTAAATTGGGCCGAATATGTAACCTTCAAACGTTGGCTCAACCCAATTATAAATGGGTCTCTTTCGGTCACTTGGCACTATTATTTTATTTATTTATCTATTTTTACTTAAACCGATTAGTATTTAAAATTATATTTCGATTAATTCAGGTCGAACTATTATTAAATTCTTTTTAGAGGGAATTTTCTCAATATAATCCTTTTTATTCATAAAATTCAAAACCTAGTCTTGATTGGCACTATTAATTTTCTCATATGTTATGAGCCACGTAAATTTATAGATGTTAATATTTTTTTGTTTTTTAAATATTGAATTAATTAATATTTATATAAAAATATTTATCTTTTTATATTTAATAAAAATATTTATTTATTTATAATTTTTGTTTTTATATTATTTTGTATTATTAATAATTATATATAAAATCATTTTAGATTTTTAATATAAAATATGGTTATTTTATTATTTTTATAAAAAAAATTAATATTTTTGTTAAATTTTTATTTTATTTATATTTACCGGTTTATCCACGTTTTTATTTCTACTCTTATAAAATATCATTTTTTTTTCATATTATTTCGTATTCATTTCGATTCAATTTCCGTATAACCTAGTCTAACACAATCCTCATATTTTAGATTTTTGAAGTTTTATCCACTATTAAATAATTTTAAAAATCTTAATTGAATTCAACATGTTTCAGCTGGTTTTTATTTTATTTAAAAAATAAATTAAAGATAAAATAGGAAGTTTAAATTTGTCCAATAGTGAAAATTTGAGTTATTATTATATTGATAAATATGTATATTAAAAATTCAAATCTAAGGTTGATATAGCCTTTTACTGGTTTGCTGTGCTAGGCATTTTCAGCAACTGAACCGGGTTTTTGGGGGAAAGCAAGAGAACCGGGTGGTGTTGGAGGACGAAACTAAACCACACGGTTTTCTCGAGCCGAGTGGGAGGAGCTTTGACTGAAGACTAGAAATTAGAAAACGAAGAAACCAAAAAAGGGGCTCTCCTAGTCCTCAACCTCATCTCGGAAAGTCCAACAATCAAACTTGTGTTTGTACGTCAATGTCATGTAACCGCCTGTAACGCCAACCAAACACCTTCTCTCTCTCTCTCTCTCTCTCTCTCTCTCACACCAGTCAGCCTAAATCCAAGAAACACGTACTAACAAACAAAACACAAAACACACAATCAATTCTCTCTCTCTCTCTCTCTCTCTCTCTCTCTCTTTCTACGATGGAGGAAAATGAAGATGGTTTGTTCAACAATGGAGGAAGTGGGAGTTTTTCCCGGTTACTATTTTCCGAAGAAATTGATTATTTTAGCTCTTCCTCTGTTTTTTCCTCTACAAACCCTCCTAAAATGCTCTGTTTTGGGGACGACAAGCAAACAAATGCTGAGTTTTGCGAGACCATTTTGAAGCAATCTGGGATTACGTACAGCGATTCAACTTCTACTTCTTCTACCAGCAACACCACCAAGAACAACTCACTCTCTAAATCCACTGTCAGTGAAAAGCATTCATATAACATTCCTCTGTTTTCTTTTTTGAAAATTTCATTTTTAAGTGTTTTGAAATTTTCTTTTACACACTGTATTGTCCAATCCAATGAGAAATTTTTGTATGAAAGTTTTCATTTTTGGGTTTTTATTTTTACCCATATTTTCCCCTGTTATTGCTTTTTGAAAAATTTTATTTATTTATTTCTGGGTTTCCTGTTTTTCTGTTTTCAGAAATGTAAAGTGGGAAATGCAGAGCAAAGGAAAAGGAATGGCGGGTCGGGTTGTGGAGCTCCAATGGGAGGACAGAGAAATTGTAATAATAAGAGATCCAGATGTGAAAGCCAAACCTCAAAGGTCAGATTTTGATGGCTGATTGAATTTTGATTTGTACTTTAGCTCCTTGTTTTAACTCGAGTCAAATGATTTTTCTTTTTTTTTTTAATAAAGAAAAAATGATGGGAAATTTTTCTTTTTCCTTTTCTTTTTGTTGGGTTATATTGAATGATAGGCGAAAAAAGAGAAACTTGGTGAGAGAATCACAGCATTGCAGCAACTTGTCTCTCCTTTTGGCAAGGTAAATTTTGAAGTAGGTCTTGTTTTATTATCTTTACAAATTACTTCTTGAAATCATTCTCAAAATAGGTTTTTGTGTCTGTGTTTTGGCCGTGTTTTCAAAATCAAATCTGATTGGTCGGTTCTATTAACAATTATTTTATAATTTGGTTTAATTTTTATGTTAAATTAATGAAATTAAATTTAATTAAAATGGAGTGAATCATTCAAAATGATTCAAAGAAAAAAATATATGTGATTTTTTTCATTTCATTTATTTTTTTTTCTTTGATTTTTCATAAAGATTTAAATTTATTTTTTAATAAAAATATATATTTTATTTTATTTTAAAATATATAATATATAAAATATATATAATTTTATAGTGATGTGAACATTGGTTTTGACCCGTATCTATGATTATACTAGAAAGCCTATTTGATTTGATTGGATTCTTTATCTCGCTTGAATGATGTCAAAATCATAAATAGACCTCTATAGTTTTGCCTAAGGTAGGGCAGAAAGGGGAAGGGGAAGGGGGGACAATAATTTCTCACTTGGGAAGAGTGAACCTCATTTGGCTTAATTTTTGATTATATAAATTTATTAAAATAATAAATTTGAGTTTTCTTAGGTTTATGCATTCGTCTTAGCTTTGCATGTACCATGTTGTTGATGTGGTACGTCGCCAAGCTTTCATCATTTATATGTACGTGAATGCCAAGCAAGAGTATTTAATAAAATAAAAGGTAGAAGCAAATCATATTTTATACTTTAACATTGAATTTTTATTTTTATATTGGATGAACTGATTTTTAAAATTATATTTTAATTAATTCGATTTAAATTATTATTAAATTTTTTTAAGAAGATCTCTTTTAATGTAATTTTTTTTTTATTCTTAAGATTCGAAATTAAATCTTGATTAAAGAATATAACATCATTCTCACATCATCAATTGCCCATTGGTAATGTCTATATTACATTAATGTCATATGGAAACTATTTTTTGTCTATAAGATTTGATATTCCTAAGGTTTGATGTTTTTGAGATGGAATTAACATAATTGGTTAATTTTATTTATATTTTTACCCCGTAATTAGGATTTTGTAAGTCATATCGAGTTTTAATTCGTTTTATAATGTAAAAATTTTATATTATTTTTAGTTAGAAATGTATATTTCTGAAAATGTCAAAACAGCTCTCTGATGATCACATTCACAATTCTGATACGAAAACTATTTAAAATATAAAATATGATGTTACTATAGATATTGTTGACAAGGACTGAGAAGGTGAATTTTGGGGAAATTGACAAAAAAAAAAAAAAATGCAGACGGATACGGCATCGGTGCTGCACGAAGCGATGGGATACATCAGGTTTTTGCATGATCAAGTTCAACTCTTGTGCTCTCCTTATTTGCAGCACTTGCCTTCCTCTCCCCACCACCTCTTCTCCTCTGTAAGTCTGTCAGATTCTCACTCTTGTTATTTCAATTTCTTGTACTTCCCTTTCATCTCTCTTTTGTTTGCTTTCTTGTTTTTTGCTACATTATTGAACTATCCTTTCCTTTCTTATATGCAATGCAACTTTTTTTTTAATATTCTTTTTTACCACAATGAAGCAAGAAAATTAAATTTGCATATTCAGGATTTCATGAGAAATGTTTTTTTTTTTTTAGTAAATGACCGGGATATCGATAATTACATTAGTCCGACTAGTGGCAGACCTCAAGAACTGAGTTGAGGCCAATGCAATATTATTCTTATTACATTGTAGGAGCTAAATGAAAAGTCGAAAAAGCTTAGAACTTTGAGCTACCCGTTTGATATTTCTACTAAAACCCAGTGGAAATTTTTGAAATAATTAAGAAAAGTTTGTGAATTTTCCTAAACTTTTTTTTTGGGGGGGGGGGGGATGATCCCCATGATCATCTTCGTAGTTCAGCCTTGGCCATTTTTCCTAATTTTACTATTTTAGTGTTTGGATCGACAAGAGGACAAATTTTTTTATTATTATTATTTGAAAATAAAGGTCCATGATTCCTCTTGTCAAGCCAAAAAAAAGGGGACCTAATTTCAACTTCTATTTATTTTCGGCAATATTGTGAAACCAGGTCTAACAACAAGATCTTATATGTTTGATTAAGGAACCAAGTCATGAATTGCAATAGGATTGGCTCACATATGTCTGATTTGTCATATGTTTGAACTAGGATTGTGGAAGCAACGAGTGGGAAGAGCCAAGTCAGGATTTGAGGAGCAGAGGCTTGTGCTTGGTACCCGTTGCGTGCACAGCGCATGTGGGGAACAACAATGGCGCTGATTTTTGGTCACCCGCAACAATGAACAATAACATTTCAGTATTTAAGCCCTGATTTTGCATCTTTTGCACAAGTTTTGTGCGTGGCTTTCCTTAAAAGACACGTAGTTAAAAGTACCCAAATTAGAGGGTGGGAAGGGGTGGGGGTTGAGAGAAGTGTATGTGTGAAATCTTAGCCTCCAAACTCTTTTTTCCCTCTATTCTTTTGATGTTTTTGGAAGCCTGAATGGGTGTAAAGATGGACAAAATTGTCTTGGCATACTATGTAGGGCTTGGCCAAATTTTGTTTTCATATGCATATGTCTAGCCTGACCCATAATTTATTTGGGGTTATTATTATTATTATTTTGTGCAGACAGAGGATATGCAGGTGCGGTAAATCATGTTCCAAAGTTTGAATAATTAATGACAAGAGTATAAGCTAAAAGCAACACACTCTTTTCTGCGGTTTCAATAAAGTAACATATGTCAAAAAATCATAAACAATGTATATGGACATCAATAGCCTATAATGTTGGTGTTCCATGAGATTTGGTTAGACCTAACATCCTTATCAATAGGAGATTTTGAATTTGTTTTTATTTTGAGAAAAATAATTTAATTTTTAATTTTTAACAAATTTTAACAATTTTTAATTAATAAAAAATTATTAATTTTTCATTTTCTTACAACAAAAACACGTTCCTTTTGGAACCCTTTCTATGGTTAATTTTTAATTTTTAATAATTTTTAATTTTGATTAATTTTTCTAATTATTGGTTAATTTTTAATTAATTAAAAATGATTGATTATGTTTTTAATTAAAAAATTAATAATAATTTTTTAATAATTGTATACTTTCTTTTTAATTAATTTTTAATAATTTTTTAATTATTGATTATTATTCTTGATAATTTTTTAAATAATTTTTAATATTGATCAATGATAATTTTAATTGTTAATTTATTAGTTAATATTGATGGATATTATTGTTTAATATTTAGTTTTTTATTAATAATATTGATTAATATTTAATTTAATAATTATTTTTTAATAATAATTTTTTAATATTAAGTTTTTATTAATATTTAATTTTTTAATAATTTAATAATATTGTTTATAATTAAATAAGATAAAAAAAACACCAAACCTATGAAAGTGAGATTATCACTCTCGCTTTTTGAGAAAGTGCAAGCACCATTCACGATTTCTAATTTATTTTTTAGAAAAAAGGAAAAAAGCGCGATCGAGAATCATCACCTTTGAAACAAAGAAAAAGGACACCATTTAGAAAATTAAAAAAAAAAAAAAAAAAACACCATTTTGAAAAATATGCAGCATGAACAGCCATTTTCTTTTTTCCCCCTTTTTTTCGTTTTCCTATGGCTCTGGTAAACCTATTAAATGCAGGTGCTAAATAATGTCCTTGGTACAACAACCCACAGACTGTACCATTAAACGGTTAAGCTAGCCGGCACCTACAGTAGGACGGAACATCCATTGCAATGTTCTAGGTTTCATGATCTTAGTTTTTGTCCATGAAAGGTTTGAATTAGAGCCAAATGCTTCTTTTCTACCATGGAAAAGAGTAAGAACTTGGGACAAATTATTTGTCCTCTCAGTTAATTGACACACGCTTATAAGATTTTGTCATACCTATGACCAAGCTGACCATATAACATGGTTTTTCAGATCAGCATATAAAACAAAACCGAACTGATTCATGAGCATCAATTCTTCGAAGTCCAAGAAGAATCAGAAAACCCTAGGAATGGCTTGAGGTTCGAATTCTCTCTCGCTCCTCGTCCTTTCGCTTTACTCCTTTCTCCGATTTCGGCTGGTCCTCTCCCTCCCTCCCTCTAAAATTCTTGTTTGACATTTTTAATTCTGTGTTGTTTGATTTTTTTTTTTGATTGATTTGGTTTAGTTGCATGACGTCGAAAACTTCAGTGTCCGTTCAATGCGGAGGCTTCGAGTTCTTCTCATTCGGAGAAAGGAATTTTTCGGGGTGTTCCAATTTTTTTAGATGGATTTACTATTCCTTCTGGCCAGGTTTGTGATCATTCTGATTTTCGATTTCTATTTTCGTCTGTTTTCCTTCAACAACTTGCTTGATTATGGAAATTTGGAAAATTGTTCATGGTGGTTGCTCCAGAAGCGAGCACATCCTGGTCCCATTAGGTTTGGGCCGGGCCGGGCCTGGGCTTAAAGGGAGACAGTAATTGCTATTTGTAACGGTCCAGGCCTGGGCCGGGCTTGTACATATCGTGGGGCTCATTGCTCAAGATATGTCGAATGTGCCTAGCCCAATGGGCCTACATATTTTTCCTAGCTCTCCTCTTTCGGGTGTGTGAGGCCATGGTTCAGCCTGCGCAGATCAGGTGAAATCAGGCATCTAGGTCTGTGTGTTTAAACGTAGACAATCCCACTAAAAGGGTGCTAGGTGAATGGCCCAGGCAAGCTTATCCCAGGCAAAGTTGAACGTAGTTCTTTTTATTTTGGATTAATTACAGTTTTTGGTTGAAATCGACATGCCTCCTCTGTGGTGAAAAAATATACAAATTTATCCCTATGTTTAATAAAAAGGGCAAGTGATGAAAATTATCAGAAATTAACGAAGATTTAATAGAAATATATAAGATGTCTATTATAACTCTCATTTAGTCTCTCTATCACTGTTCATCTTCAACCTCCGATGCAAAAAAAAAAAAATAAAAAATCCTAATCACTCTCTCTCCATCGATCTTCAAAATCCAAAAAAACTCAACTTATTTGAATAAAATACAAAAAACCCTCTCATAATTAAAACATTGTTACAGAACTCACAACCCAAAATTAGATCTCATTTCTTCCCAAAACTCAAAATTAAAACATTATTTGAGTCATTGATCATGATTTAAACCCTAGAAATTTGTCCAAGTGGATCCGCCATTTACTTGTCTTTGAGACCCTGAACCTTGTTAAATCCAGATTCAAACCCTAGAATTCATCCCAAGTGCATCTCAAGAATATGAACAAAGAAATCATGAGGAGTGAGAGTGTGAGAGAAAGAGAGGAATGGGGCTTCACTATCTCAAGCATAGATGGATTTTCAACTCCCCTGTTGATGTAGTCGGAATGGGGCTTTATGATTACTTCTAAATAATCAAGCATCCGATGGATTTTGGCACCATGAAGTTGAAATTGAGGAAGGGTTTGTACTCTTCGACCTCTAATTTCTCAGCCGATATTCGGCTCACTGTCGACAATACTTTGCTCTATAACCCTAATGGTCATGATGCTTACAAAATGGTGTGGGCAATACCTTGACATGAGTTTGCTCAAACCTTGATTTCGATGAATAAAGGTTGTGAGTTTTAAACCCAATGCCCAGGTTGAATTGCTGTGTAACAAATTAGGTTTTGAGCAAACCCAATGCCCATTTTGGAGAGGAGACCTAGCAAGAAAATGGGTTGCTTAGCAAGATGGGTTTTGGAGTTTGCTCAAAATTGTTGTGTAACAAATTGGGTTATAAATTGGGTTATTCAAGAATATGCTAGGTTAAATCCTTTAATTCTTTGACAAATTTGAGAAAATAATTTGCAGATTGCAAAGGAAAAATAAACAGAGGTTGAGAAAACAAAATGATCAATTCCTCGCAGATGCAAAGTCTTTTTAGAAACTCAATCTTAATTACCCCTTCTGCTTCATCTTCAGCATTTCTTGACACTTCCATTCCAAAAATTCTACGAACAAACAGCCACCCAAATCTCAAAATCGAAAATTATGGGAAAAGGGGTTGACAATTGAGGAGTAGAGATGGAGCTGTAAGCAGGTTTTTGTTGCGAGTTGATCCATGGGCACCTAACATTGATTCTGAGAGCATAGCTTCACAGCTCTGTGCTCTCTCTCTCTCTCTTCCCTTACTTGGGTTTCTTATAGTTCATTACCAAGTCCAACACTTGGACGAAGAGAAAAAGAGAGAAAAGAAGTGATTTTAATAGAAAATCACTATCTTTCTTTTATTTTCTTTTATTTGAAAGTTTTTGAAAAAAAAAATGAAAAGATTTTAAATATAAAAACTTTTCTTTTCAAAAGTGAGAAAAAAAAGAAAGAAAAGAAGAGAAAATAAAAAATTGTCTAATAAATATATCAAATTTATCCTTAAAAAATAATAAAAAAATATTTAATTTTAAATAAATCTTACATCATTTTTTTCCTTCTTAAAACTTTCAAACAAAATGAAAAAAAACATTCCATCAATCCTTTCTCTTCTTTTTATTTTTTTCTTTTCTTTTTTTTTTCTTAAACTTTCAAACTAAGTATAAGAGTACTCCCAATTCCATGAATAAAGGTCGAAGAAATCAAGGCTCACAACCTAATGCCCAGGTTCACAACCCAATGCTCAAACCTTTGTTTTCCAAATTCATGGCTAAATTCGCAAGTGTTGAGAGAGGAGAGAGAAAAATGGGTTTGTTCAGCAAGGAGAGGAGAGGAGAGGAGAGATCAAATGTGTTTGGAGCTTGATTTCGATGGCCATGGTTGCTACCAGTCAGAGAGTAGAGGAGAGGAGAGAAAAGATGTGAGCAGATTGAGGGTAATTTTAAAAAAAAAAATTAATTTTATAGGTCAATTTAACATTTTTGGCACGTGAGTTTCAAAATCCGTTAAATTTCGACCATTTTTGTCACTTTTCAATTTTTTGAAAATCACATAGGCATAATTATATATATTTTTATCATAAGAGTAGTACGTGGATTTTGGTCAAACTATGAGGAAAAACTATAATTAATCATTTTATTTTCATGATTTGAACCCAAATTTTAGTTAAGAAATTTAGCTTTCTTTTAATGAGATCAAATGTCTGTTGATAATATCTGTATTACATTAATATCATATGGAAACTATTTTTTGTGTTTAAGATTCGATACCCCGAGGTTTGATGTTTTTGAGATGGAAATAACATAATTGGTTAATTTTATTTATATTTTTACCCATAAAGTCACATGGAGTCTTAATTCATTTTATAATGTTAAAATTTTATATTATGCTTAGTTTGAAATGTATATTTCTGAAAATGTCAAAACTGTTCTCTGATGATCACATTCACAATTTTGATGTGAAAACTATTTAAAATATAAAATATGATGTTAGTATAGATATTGTTGACAAGGACTGAGGTGGTGAATTTTGGGGAAATTGACACAAAAAAAAAAAAAAAAATGGAGACAGATACGGCATCGGTGCTGCACGAAGCGATGGGATACATCAGGTTTTTGCATGATCAAGTTCAACTCTTGTGCTCTCCTTATTTGCAACACTTGCCTTCCTCTCCCCACCACCTCTTCACCTCTGCAAGTCTTTTCCTTCGTCAGATTCTTGTTATTTCAATTACTTGTACTTCCCTTTCATCTCTCTTTAGTTTGCTTTCTTGATTTTTGCTACATTATTGCCCTATCCTTTCCTTTCTTACATGCAATGCAACTTTTTTTGTCCTTTTTTCTTTAACCACAATGAAGCAAGAAAATTAAATTTGCATATTCATGATTTCACGAGAAATGCCTTTTTTATTTTGGGATAAACCATTAAGATATCAATAATTACGTTAAATCTAATTAAATTCAATTCGAAACGAATGTCACCATTCATGAGGGCATCAATTATGATCGTCCACGTCTAATTTCATACAAAAAAAAAGGTTGTTCTAATAAATTCTTTCCTAGTGGCGGACCTAAAGAAATGAGCTGAGGCCAAGCAATGTTATTTATTTTTTTTTTTGGTACGGCCAAGCAATGTTATTCTTAACACATTGAAGGAGCTAAATGAAAAGCTCGAAAAAGCTTAGAAATTTGAGCTACCCTCAGTTGAAATTTTTGAAATAATTAAGAAAAGTTTGTGAAATTTTCAGATTTTTTTTGGGTTGGGGGGGAGGGGGGAGGGGGGAGGGGGTGGGGTCATGGTCTCCATGATGGTCTTCGTAGGTCCGCCACAGGCATTTTTCCTAATTTTACTATTTTAGTGCTTTGATTGACAAGAGGTCAAAAAAAAAAAAAGTCCTAATTTCAATTTTTATTTATTTTCAGCAATACTGTAAAACCAGGTTTAACATCAAGATCTTGCATGTTTGATTAAGGAGCCATGTCATGAATAGCAATAGAATTGGCTATCATATGTTTGATTTGTCATATTTTTGAACTAGGATTGTGGAAGTAACTAGTGGGAAGAGCCAAGTAAGGATTTGAGGAGCCGGGGCTTGTGCTTGGTGCCGGTTGAGTGCACAGCGCTTGTGGGGAACAACAATGGCGCTGATTTTTGGTCACCTGCAACAATGAACAACAACATTTCAATATCCAAGTCCTGATTTTGCATCTTTTGCACATGTTTTGTACATGGCTTTCCTTAAAGACATGTAAGTTAGGAGTACCCAAATTAGGGTTTTTTTTTTTGGGGGGGGGGGGGGTTAAGAGAAGCGTAGGTGTAAAATCTAAACCTCCAAACTCCCTCCCTCCCCCCCCCCACCCTTTTCTTATTCTTTTGATGTTTTTGGAAGCCTGAATGAATGTAAAGATGGACAAAAGTGTCTTGGGATGCTATGCAGGGCTTGGGCAAATTTTGTTTTCGCATGGCATATGTCTAGCCTGGCCTATAATTTACTCGGGGTTATTAATCTGTCCAGGCCTGGGAAATATGTAGTTTTTTTACCAAAAAGAAAAAAAAAATTGTTTTGTTTTGTTTGGTTTAATTGGTTTTTTTTTTTTTAATTTTCATAATTATTTTTTGCTAGCTCTATATTAGCTATGGCAAATCTATCGATTCAAGTAGGAAAAGGATATATATATATATATATATATATATATTTGTATAAGCAGATTTTTCTTACCGCCAATCGATATCCATGTTTCGTCCGTCTAATCCTGTTCGAGCATAGTGGGAGCCATAAGGAATTGATTGTGTCAAATCCTTGATATTTCATGGATAAATATATGATATTCATGGATGAGTATCGTCTATGCCTTTCGATGCCTCATTTTTTGACACCCTGATTTTATTAGTTAATATTATTATCTTACTAATTCTAAATAATATTTTGAATAATCTAACTTAATTTTTCTTATAATTAAAAAAATACAGTGATATTAAATGAAAACAAATTTTATTAGGTCTTAGTTTAAATAAAAAATAAAAAAGAAAATAAAGTAATAAAATATACGAAAGTATAGTTCGATTTATTGATTCTTTATAAAAGAAATTAAAGTATTTAAAAAGCAACTAAAGAAGAAAATTTTTCACGAAATTTTTGAAATGTCACTATAAGCAGAAAAATGATAGAACATACAAGTTTTCTTTTAAATATATTTTATTAAAAAATAATTCTCTCATAATTAATATTTTTCAATAAATAAATACAACTCAAATTGTCTACAAAATTATAAGTTTGGTTTAAGGTTTATCTTGACCATCTAAACGTGTTATTATCATTAGTAGTTTTATTTTTTAAATAAAATTTAAAATTCAAATTTTGTATATAGAAAAAAATAGAGTAGGAAAAATTTTGCACCTTAAGCGTTAAATTCAATTCGAAATGAATTTAGTCGAATTAAAAATAATTATCAAATATTTATAACTTATATATATATATACAAAATCATTAATAGTTTGTACCATTGACCTCACTCGGTAATAAAAAAGGCTGATCCCTCGTTGTCAACAAGGATTCAAGATTTTACAACTCCTTTTCCTCTTCTATAAAGAGTATAATCTTTTGATGGATAAAAGAAAACATGTTATATTTAATAATTAGAAAATATTAAAAATTATAGTTAATTATAACTATTATTTTGATAGCACCCAAATTAGATATGTTAAACAGAGATTTGAAATAAAGATAACATTTAAATTAAAAAAATTAATGATCAAAATAATAAAATAAGTGTAACATAAATTGAAATTTATCATACAAAAATAATATATTTTAAGACACTAGGTGGGCTCCGTCAGCACAAATTAATGTCAACATAGGATGCCCTTGTCAGCAGAATGCCAATCTATCCCACAAGGTAGAAGAATGCCCACGTGGGTCCCGTAATGTCAACATAGGATGCCCATGTAGTATGCCAATGTAGGAGTCACACAATATAGAATGCCCATGTAGGTCCCACAATGCCAATGTAACGCGTAACATAGAGTGCCCATGGTCCCGCAATGTCGATCCAATCTCCTCTATAAAAGGCAGAGCCACCCAAGAGCCACAACACACGAGAAACTCAATTTCCTCAGGACCCATTTCTCTGTCTCCTTCCTTCCACTCCCCCTCCCTTGCCATTCCCTCATGAATATCAATTCTCTTGAGATCCCAATAAGTGTGAACCCAAAAAAGTTCCATTCCAATTTGACTTTCCTAGTTCTTGTGCTTCTTAATTTGCTTTTGTTGAAATATAATCAACAAACTACTTCTCTATTTGAAAAACATTTTACCATAATAACATTGATCGTTATGATTTTAATTTTGTACTGTATTCTCAATCAAATGGAGCTTAAGCCTTCTCATTTATCCTATTCTCATATTTGTCATACTGTTGGCTCTTTATCCATAATTTTCTTATCATTTTTGTTGTTTTCAAAATCAGGATGGTTTATTCTGATTTGTGTATTAATCTTGATAGAAGAGTTTTTTATATTGATTTATTTGATTTGGAAAATAGAAGAAGAGTTGAGAAAGTTCTTGATTTCGCGATATGCAGAATAATTACGAGTGATGACTCAGAAGTTATCTCAAAACAAGGATAAATTGTGTTCGTATGAATTATATATATTTTGAGATTTATACTTGCTGATTCTTTTCTGTTTGTATTTTTTTTATATATTTGTATTTGAGTTTAATGTATTTTTACAATTTTAATAACAATTCAAATATTTTGGATTTGTACTTGATCATTCGTTTGGTTGCTAATGCATTTCGGAGATATAAAGGTGCTTATCGGTGGGGGAAATCGGATGCAACGAGGAAGAGGGTTTATAAGATGGTGTTGGGCAAAGCTATAAAACCGTTAAACATTTTGACAAGTTGTAATGGTTTTATCTCGTTAAAAGTTTGTAATTGAGTGTTAGTATTTTTATATTTTATTTAAGTCTTTTAGCTTAATATTAAAAATTATAAATTAAATAAGAGAAAACCTTACATTACATAACAAGAGAAAATTTGATTTTTTGACCTTTTTTATTTAAATATTTATAAATTCATATTTTTATATAATAAAGAGTAATTAATATTTTTATTATATAATTATTAAATAAATTGAAAGGTCACTTTTCAAAGTCACATCCTATGCAACGCATACTTGTGTAACCCGGACCCACTTGGCATCTGATCATAGATGAATGACCATAGATGACTGCTTACCCTGCATGATCATTCTATGCAACATATTTAAGACTTGCATAACAGCTTCCATGATCTTCTTCTGAACGAAAGAGTTAAACCAATCCATTAAAAGTAATGAACAGTTGATTTAATAAAAAAGATTTTGAAATCCCTTAATTATAATTTTGAGTTTGAATTATGTGAACAAAAAAAAAAATTACGTTGAAAAAATTCTTCCTAATTTAAATCAGATTGTAATTCGAATCGGATTAATCGAAATATGATTCTGAATATCAATAATCAAGGAAAAAAAAAACCATTGCCTTAAAACCAAAACCAAATTAAAGAAGATGAGCCACCATTGTCAAAATGGGAGAAGAATGGAAGCCAATGAAACCGAAACTAAACATCCAAAAAAGTTGCATAATCGAGCATACAAATATATGTTTCTCTGCTCATCCACGAGGTTGGGAAGGTTGGTTTAGAGAAATCTCCACCATGTAAGACGCATAATATATTAGGAGAGATGTGATGCAAGTTATCATGGTGATAGGGTGTGTCTCGAATGGAGTTTCAGTCTTGCCTTGATATTTTAGTGTACTTTAGGATGCAAGCGCCTGAATGAGGAAAGCAAAAAGAGCATGTTGTTGGGTAGACACATGGAAGATTTCGATTCCAACAAAGAGTGTGCTTCTATTGATATGACGTTACACTCTCTTAATTATAGATTTCATATTTGAGTTATGGGAATAAACAAATAAGATTTAAAAAAATTAATTTTTTAATAAACCTTACAGTATTTAAATCGGATTAATCGAACGAAATTCAAATATTAATTAATGAAAACAAAAGACGCTTACACAAAAAAAAAAAAAAAAAAGAGAGCGTGCTACTGCAACATAGAACAATATTCTTTTATATTTGTAGAGAGATGGCTTTTAAGTTTGCATACCTTGAACGTTTCCGAACGTTGCCTCTATTGCAGGAAACACTTGAGATCGATACTAATTAACATTTATTAGTATAATATCAATTTAGCCTTCTTAATGAAATAGTTTCAAATCTTTATGAAATTCTTTATATTTCATATGCAAACTTCTACAAATAATCTAATAAAAACAATGATCCAATCATATGAACAGCAAAAAAAAAAAGTAAGAGAGTTATTCAACTTTTCTGCGCATTAATACTCATGAGAATGATGATTGTTACATCGTAACTCAGCAGTTCGTTTATTGTCATATTTTTTTTTATAAAATTTAATAATCATTATATGATTATTTAATTATCATAAATTTTATAAATATTAATAATTATAAAAATTATAGAAAATCTCTATTCAAAACTCACACCGGTAGGGAAAAGTAGTCTTGTCGATTAAAAATAGATATCTAAACAATTAAGTTACTAGGTGGGCTCTCGCCGCACAAGATGACTGAGACTCAAAAATTTCTGCAACCTTTTACCATTTTCATTTGTGTCCAATGAATTGTTAGGCTCAAAATTTATATAATGTATCATTAATTATAACTAATTTTATGTGGTATATCAATTAAATAACATATAATTACATAACCTCTCCACCATGTGGCATGAGGACTACTGAAGCATATCTTCCATTAGAAAATGAAGGATGAGGACCGCCATTTTTTTTCCTTTTTTTCTTTTCGTTTTCCTCTGGCTCTGTAAACCCATTAAATGCAGGAGCTAAATAATGTCCTTGGTACAACAACCCAGAGGCTGTACCATTAAAAAGTTAAGCTAGCTGGCACCTTCAGTAGGATAGAACATCCATTGCAATGTTCTAGATTAGATATGCTTACTTTATGTCCATGAATGGTTGGAATTAGGGGCAAATGCTTCTTTTCAGCTATCTTTAAGCCCATTGAAAAGAGTAAGAACTTGGGACAAATTATTTGTCCTCTCAGTTAATTGACACACGCTTATAACATTTTGTCACACCTATGACCAAGCTGACCATATAACATGGTTTTTCGGACCAGCAGATAAAACATTACCAAACTAAATCAAGAGTTGGAGAACATGATTTCTTGGACAAAAACAACCAAATATGACAAAGATGAACCAGAGAAAATTTTTTGTTTTGGGGGGGGGGGGATGAACTGAACAGGAGAGAAGCACATAAAAGCCCATATGGTCAAAAATGCTTCAAAGTGAGTTGTTAAGAAGCTAAGTAATTTCAGGCAAACACTTCACATTCCCTCCCAAATTTGACAGTTTCCCCCTACAAACAAGGTCAAAAACATCAACATATTGAGAACAAACAAAAGCTACCTACATATGCTCCTAGCAAATATATGGCAATAATGGCCCCAGCAGATTTAGTCTACGGAAAAATACCTTGGGCAAGGTTTCTATGAATGCACGTGGGATCTCCATCTCAGCAAGCACACTACTATTAATGGCCATGGCCGCCTTCAAAATCTGATTACTACAATCCCTACATTGCTGCAAGCTTTTTCTTGCCTCCTCTGACAAACCACTAGGAGGAACCCTTGGGCATAGAAGCCACCATTTCTCTTCCTGCCGAATTGAAGGCCTCCCAGAAATACCAGAAGGGAACCCATCACGATCTTCACCATTGGCCACAATTATCCTGCAATCAACATACCAAAATTCTGTATCCTGGAACCCATCAAGAACTCCAATTAGCATTGCATCAAGTTCTTTAGTGCAGGGAGATTCATATACAGGAGTATTATCTTTCCATGGATAAGAAAATAGGTTATATTTAATAATTAGAAAATATTAAAAATTATAGTTAATTATAACTATTATTTTATCAAACATGTATTGGTTTAGTAAGGAAGTTATTATATTTTATTTAGAGAACTCGAGTTTGAGTCTCAGATGGAGCAAATCATACTGGGAAAAACTCTAACCCAAAGGGATTTCAGTGGATTGACTCAGAATAGTCGGAGCAAAACTCTGAAAATCGAATGGTGGATCAAATTCAAAGCACAAAAAAAACTATTATTTTGATAGTACTAAGATTAGATACGTTAAATAGAGATTTTAAATAAAGTTAACATTTAAATTAAAATAATTAATAATCAAAATAATAAAATATGAGTAACATAAATTGAAAGTCACCGTACAAAAGAAACGACTTTTATGACGCTAGGTGGGCTTCAGCCGCACAAGTTGCCGACTCAAAAATTTTTATAATTTTTTATTTTTTTTCTAAATATATTATTTTTTATTTTTCTCTTGTTAAAATAAAATTTAATTTTTTACTCTATAAAATAAATCATATTTATTTAATTTATCATTTTATTTTGGATGAGGTATTATATTCAACCGTTGTAAAATACGGGTATGCTTTTACTCTTTATCTGAAAATGTTTCATTGACTTCAAGAATTTAATTTCGCATAAGAAACATGAAAAGTGGATGTAAAAGATTATCCAAATTAATTTTTAGATCTCTTTACTCTATATTAAATATTACCATCACATGTTGAAATGTCCGGTGGATACTAAGGGGATGTTTGGTTTAAGAGTTTGTGTTTCAAAAATTGAAATGAAACTCATATAAATTATTTGGGTTAAGATAATGAGAATGAAAGTATAAGAATGAAACTTTTAAAATATGAGTTTTATGAAATCTAAGTAAATACATGAGTTTTGTTTAAAACCCATGCTTGAAATCTATGAAAAATCTTGTCTATTTGCCCTTTAATTTATCTCTCTCGAACCCATCTTCTTTCTTTCTTCCCCATCACAAGATGTCTCTCTCTCTCCTTCTCTTTTTTCCAATCTGTCAAACCCACCACTGTTTGCCCTTCCTTCGAAGGTCCTTGCGACTAGCGGTGGCAAATCGATTGAAAACGGTAGCAAATCGAATCGATTGAAGACGGTAGTGAATCGCTTCAAATCGATTGAGGTGAATCGAATCGAAGCCGAACAAATGTGTTGATGGATTGAAGATGGTGGCGAAGTAAATGATGGAGATGGCGCCCCCGATAGTGATGGAAACTATATGGCGGTGGCGAATGGAGAACTCAAACACCACTACAAAACCAATTAGATGGCGAATGGAGAACTCAAACTAGACGGCGGCTGCGACTGAAAACTCAAACACCACGGCGGTGGCAAATGGGAACCCAACCGGGGAATAATAAAAAATTTAGAATTTTTTTTTTGTATAATTAATTTTTTTTTTGTATTTTTTTTGTATAATTTTTTTATTTGTATCATTATATTTTTTAGTATATTTAATTTAATTTAATTATATTTTCATTATCAATTTTTATGTATATAATTAATTTTCTTTAGTATTTATTTTATTTATATAAAAATATTTTTTATTAAGGATAAAATTGATATTTATGTGATTCTCTTTTTGAAAGATATATAAATCAAATATCAACAATAATAATGAGATCCATTTCAAAATTTGAATCAAACAGTTGATATCGGAATTTAATTTCAATTCTAATTTCGATTCTTAAGAGTTTTTAATTCTATTTTTGACTCCGATTCTTAAATACGAACCAAACGCCACCTAAATTGATTCTTAAGAGTTTTTAATTCTATTTTTGACTCCGATTCTTAAATACGAACCAAACGCCACCTAAATTGATTCTTAAGAGTTTTTAATTCTATTTTCGACTTCGATTTCTAAATACGAACCAAACGCCACCTAAATTTTCCTTTTTTTAAGGGTGGGATGAATGACCATGTCACTTTGACACATATTCAATTGATTAATCTCCTAATATTTATCTATTATCTAATTTTTATTTTCATAAAAAATAATATTTCCATCTTTTGTCCTTGACCACATGCACACACACACACACATATTATGTGGTATTAGCACATCAAATATATGGAGTAAAAAGAGGAGCGGAGGAATTATAAAAAGAATGTATTTGAAGAAGAGGAGATATTTTAACATATGAGAGGTTATTTCGAAGATTTCCCTCACCAGTGAAAGAAGTTATTTTACTATAGGATATAATTATAGGGAGAAGTAAGGATGCTGCTTGAGTTATTCTGGACCATTGTCATCATGTCATCAATCAAAATAAATGTGTTAGTCCTTTTCTCCGTTTATGAGGTTTAAGAAACCCAATTTCCCTCTATAAAAAAAAAAAAAGGTTTCTCTCATATCACAATGCATCACAACGTAGGCTTCTATGAAAAAGGGTTTGTCTCATCCCAGTGCATCGTAACGTAGGCTTCTCTTATTAAAAAAAAAAAAAGGGTTTCTCTCAACACAATGTAGGTCAAAAGAGGTTTAAAAAACCCAATTTCCTCTAGGTTAAAAGAGGTTTAAGAAACCCAATTTCCTCTATAAAAAAAGGAGGTATAAGAAACCCAATTTCCTCCATAACAAAAGGTTTCTCTCATCACAATGTAGGTCAAAAGAGATTTAAGAAACCCAATCTCCTCTATAAAAGGCAGAGCCACCCAAAACCCAATTTCCTCCCAAGAACCACAACCCAAAGAAAAAACCAAATTTCCTCAGGCCTTTGCCAAGCCTAAAAACAGAATCCATTTCTCTGTCTCTTTCCTTCCAATCTCTCTCTCCCACCATACCCTTATGGCTTCTTAAGTTAGCATAAATATCAATTCTTTTACCATCCCAATAAGCACAAACCCAAAAAAATTCCATTCCAATTTGACTTTCTTGGTTCCCATGCTTCTCAATGTACTTTTGTTGAAATATAATCAACAAATCGTTTCTTTATTTGAGAAATATTTTACTATCATAGAATTGATTGTTATGATTTTACTTTTATACCGTATTCTCACTCAAATAGAGCTAAAATCTTCTCATTTATCCTATTCTCATATTTGTCATACTGTTGGCCTCTTTATCCATAGCTTTCTTGTCATTTTTTTTTTTGTTTTCAAATTTAGGGTGGTTTATTCTAATTTGTTTTTTGGTCATGGCAGAAGAATTATTAATATTGATTTATTTGGTTTGAAAATTAGAAGAAAAGTTGAGAAAGTTCTTAATTTCATAATAAGCAGAATAATTACAAGAAGTGATGACTCAAAAGTTATCTCAAAACCGGGGTAAATTGTGCTCTACGTATTTTTTGGGGTTTGTACTTGGTGATTCTTTTCTGTTTGTAATTTTTATTTTTATTTTTATTTTTTTTGTTATGTATCTCCACTTGAGTTTAATGCATTTTTACAATTTTAATAATAATCAAGTATTTTAGGTTTGTTCTTGGTGATTCTGTTAGAAAATGAAGCATGAGAACCGCCATTTTTTTTCCCCCTTTTTATCGTTTTCCTCTGGCTCTGTAAACCTATTAAGTGCAGGTGCTAAATAATGTCCTTGGTGCAACAACCCAGGGACTGTACTACTAAACAGTTAAGCTAGCTGGCGCCTTCAGTAGGATAGAACATCCATTGCAATGTTCTAGATTAGATAAGCTTGCTTTATGTCCATGAATGGTTAGAATTAGAGCCAAATGCTTCCTTTCAGTTAAGAAGCTAAGCAATTTCAGGCAAACAATTCACATTCCCTCCTAAATTTGGCAGTTTCCCCCTACAAACAAGGGCAAAAACATCAACGTATTGAGAACAAACAAAGGCTACGTATGCTCCTAGCAAATATATGGCAATGGCCCCAGCAGGTGTAGTCTACAGAAAAAATACCTTGGGCTTCGAGTAAATTCTCATTCGGAGAAAGGAATTTTTTGGGGTGTTTCAATTTTTTATTTTTTTAGATGAATTTACTATTCCTTCTGGCCAGGTTTGTGATCATTCTGATTTCCGATTTCTATTTTCGTCTATTTTCCTTCAACAACTTGTTTGACCATGGAAATTTGGAAAATTGTTCATCGTAGTTGCTTAAAGAACTGGGCATATCCTGGTCCCATTAGCTTTGGGCCGGGTCTGGGCTTAAACGTAGACAGTTATTGCCAGTTGTAACAGTCCAGGCAATGGGCCGGGCTTGTGACATAGTGGGGCTCATTGCTGAAGTATATCGAATGTGCCCAGCCCAATGGGCCTACATTTTCCCAGCTCTCCTCTTTCGGGTGTGTGAGACTATCTCATTATCTGAATTGAAATTTTCAACGCTTAGATTCCAATCTTACCCCTGATCATAGCTCCGGTGTTTCAGGCATCGAGGCCTGTACGTTTAAACGTAGACAATCCCACTAAAAGGGTGGGCTAGGCGAATGGCCCAGGCTAGCTCAGACCATGTTCAAGGAATTTTTTTTTTTTTTTTTTTTTTTTTTTTTTTTTATATATATATATATATATATATTTGTTGTCTTCTTTCTTCCAAGAAATATTGATTGCATGGTTACGTGGAAGTCAAAATTGTAGAAAGTATGGGATCCATATATGATATGATTTTATTGGTTACTGTAGAGTATATGATGATGTATGGTACGAATATTCAACTGATATCATTGTATCACATGTCTCTATTTTGCGCTAAAAATTCAAAGGAAAAAGTTATATATCATTGTATAGCAATTGCTATTAGCAAAACATTTTACAACATGTCTCTATTTTGCATAAATATTAGCACTAACACAAATTAATCGCTCCACCAAACATTAACAAAATATTAGTGTTGGAATTAATTGATTTATATAGAGCGGAAGCATTCAATAATTTTCAAAAAAATAAAATAAGAGAGATTTCGGGTATAAAGCTATCTCAACGTGTAGAACCCAACATCGATCTAATCGTACGTCTCTTGAACGGATCTTGCGGTCGGGATGATGATCACGATATTAATCAAATCACTACCACAATATCATAACACCGTAATCCTCAGTCCGGCAATGGTCACGACAGAAAAATTTCCTATCCAGAATTATTTCACAAGCCCTCATATTATTCTCTCTCTAGAAAATAATATTTTCCATGGCTGCTATAATGTCACGTAGTCACACAAATGAGAGGTTAATCTCCTATATCTAATATGACTTTTAATTTGAGAGAATCATGGGAAATAGTTAAAATGTGGGTAAGTGAAAGTTACCCCATTAACCCTAGCTCAATATCTAAAATGCCACATGGACACCAATAACTAACAATTAGAAAATTACACCTTATATATCTTAGTCTACTTAAATCTCAAGCATTTAGTAAAAGAAAGAGTAAACTTAAGAATGAATCAATGTGCTGGGAGAGAAAGATTAGCACTATGTTTGGATGGAGAGAAAATGAAAGAAGAGAAGTGATTTTAATTGAAAATCACTCCATTTCCTCCATTTGGTAGTTTTAGAACGAGAGAAATAGGAAAATTTTCCCAAAAGTGGGAATGGAAGAAAAGTAGAGAAAGAGAAGGGGAAAAAAGTTGTCATATAAATATATCAAATTTATCCTTAAAAAAATAATAAAAAAATTTTTAATTCTAGATAAATTTCACGTCTTTTTCTTCCATTCCTAAAACTTCCAAATATAATGAGAAGAAAACTTCATCATCTCATTTCTTTTCATTTCATTTCATTTCTTCCCTAAACTCCCAAACTACCAAACTAAGTGACGAAAAAGAAATATATATATATATATATATATATATATATTAAGAATGAAAAACTGACATACATAGACCCAAAGAAGAAAGTGGTTCAGATCACCATGGTCAGGAAGTAAGAGGGGAGGAATATGAATAAAAATGCCTTGAAAGAATACTCTCGAAATATTTCATCAAGGCACACCATGTGCCTTGGCGCCTTGGTGCAAAAGGTGAGCGCCTTTAAAGGCTCCTCGCTTGAGGTCTCCTAAGACACTGGTGGTGCCTTGAGTGCTCAGAGCACCTTTGACAGCACTGATTGAGGATGATCTTTATTTATTTGACTACTCTAGATGTGAGGATTGATGCTGGTTTGGAAAATTTATATCAGGAGCTTCGTGCTATATGTTGAAGAATGGAGGGCGCTTTGAGAACTGTATATTTTTCCTGGAATCGCGTCACCCATATCATTTGCAGCAATCTTCCTGACAGTAAAATTAAAAACTTGAGGTTCTGGTTTATACATTTGGATTTTGTACTTTAGAAGTTAATATTTTAGTGTTTGTTTGCAATTTTCATGGATCTTTTTTTGTGGGAAACTTTGATGCAGGTCCTTTAGCGGTGGGCTTACAGTGGTAAAACCTCCATGGGTGTTGGATTCTGTTTCTGCTAATAAACTTTTGAACTGTAAGAGTCTAACCATTAGTTGCTGGGGGACTGTTGTTTGATTTATGATAATTTTAAAGGCCTCCTTAGTTTGTTACTTGAAGAGATGTCCCATCACAATTTTAAGAGGTAAGATGGTGCTCAGATGATCACCTTCCACCATCTTGATGTTTGCAGCTACCCGTCGTCACTATGCATTGAATAGCCATTAAGTTGACTCAACCCAAAATTTTAAGCTCTGAAAACCTTCAGAGCTTTTGTATTGGCAGACGAGTGGGTGAAATTTGGATTAAAAAAAAAAAAAAAAAAAAACCGAGTTTTATGTTCAGATTATGGTAGGGCCACCTGTCTAAACATGTCAAATGAGCCCTTTCCATTCGCAGCAAGAGATTTGTAAATACACGTGTATATGTTTATTTTACTGGTCTTTTCTTGAAATATTTCCACTGTCCTGCTTATCAAGCTTGCTCTTGTTTTTTTTTATCTTGTGCAAAACTCATAGACAATGCACTGTTTGTTAAATTTGTAAATTTGCAAGTTTCTAATCTTGAAAATACAGATCCTTGTTATCAATGTGTGTTATCTACAAACTTGCATGTTCCCAACAGAACCTCCTTTTCTTTCTTTCTTCTCACGTTCACTAGCAACATGGGTGGTTTGTCTATTGCAAGAATATATGTTGTGTCTAATTAGTGGTTTCATTTTACTTAAGTTTCCTTTAATGGCTCCTGTCTCTATTACCTATTAAAAAAGGCAAAAGGTGCAAATGCATCCGTGGTTGTTGTTGGTGCTGGTGGTGATATTTCTATAATTTATTGTTTTTAAGGTCATGAAAGAAAACTTTTTGAGATCGTGGCTCACCTCTGGCTCAGCAAGAGCAGGAGATAAATGCCAAGTTAGTTCGACAGAGATGCTGAAGGGTGATGGTGATAATGTAGAAGGGAAAATTATTTATGGTGTATATTCTGTAATTGCTTTGAAAATTTGTTGTTAATCATAATGGATTTTTCTTCCATGTCTCTTTGAATCTCAAGTAATTAACACTTCTACTGATAATCTCTTGGTGTTTGTGTTGGGGTTCTTGAAGTCTCCTTGTTTCTTGAGGTTACAAGAATGAAAGGATAGAACAAAAAGCTCGTATATTGGAAAACTTAGGATGGGTCCCAAGCTGAGGTGGAATAAGAATCCATCAAAATCAAAGATCTTATAGTCAAGACTAAGGGAAAACGCAGTGGTCGAATTTACATGCCAAAAGCAGGTCAAATGTGAATTGAGGTAGGACAAAAGGACAGTGGAGCCTGACTGTCTCTGCAGTGGCACCTATGAGCGCCCTTGCAATGTGTGGCTGTGGGCACACTGCCGACCACTGCTGGGGCAGCGGTCTTGAATGCCCCTGCGGTGCACTCCAGCATTAGCACAGGATTTGTTACTTTTGTAGTTGCTATTTTTCTTTTAATTTTAATTATTATTTTCCTTCTATGTTAGGTTGGTCATTTAGGGTTACGAGAACACTGGTTTCCTATTTTAGTTGTCATATGCCATACAAACACTTTATTCTCTCATTGTAACCTAGCTTTTAGACTATTATTTCTATCAAACACACATCTCTCTCCTTTCAAACCTTGGATTAAGTTTTTGAGATTTTGGGTTTGTACCGAACAAACCCAACCTCGCATCCGACTGTCTCAAAGACTTTCTGGTGGTGTAAAAAATATAACGAATAGAGGAAGCATGTTCATTTCATTGAACAATCTCTCCTAAGAAAGTCCTAATCATGGAAAGAGGCATGATTACTTGCTACTTACAATGAAAATACTAGCTTTGAAAGCCCATACACAACAAACAAAATTGAGTCATGTTGCCAAGTTGTCCTAAGCAACTCAAGGGTAAACTTATGCCTGAATGTTTGGTGTACTTAAAATTTTGTTTAGCCCATTCTAGATTGGATATAGCATATGAGGTATGCAAGTTATGAGGCTTCATGATCTGGTTCTCTGATGAAAACCTAGTGCCAGGGCTGCATAATTCTAATTTCACTGAGAGTATTTCTAAGCGTTTGATAAATTTGATATTAAAGTTTAATACGCCTACTTTCTGGTTTGTCTTTAATAGTTCTATTAATAATCAAGATACTAGCTCTATTTGCAAAAGCCTTTCAATTGTGTTCAATTTTCTATCATCTATTTGGCAATTTCAATCTTTTAGGCGTCTGTTGGTGAAAACTATGGGGGAAACTTGCATATTACTTGACCAGGAACACAGTATTTCTCATGATTTTCAACCATTCTTAATAGTGGATTGAAGCTTTTCCACAAGAAGTGGATGCTAATGAGAGGTTACACCCAGGGTCCAGATCTGAGATCATTTTCAAGCATTGGTGAGATACATTTTTACGAATTTATGCATAACTGTGGGTATTTTCTGGTACTATTGCTGTATGTCTGATACTTTAATGTCTTAAAATTGATTAGCAGGTAACTTAGTGCACATTATCCTACTTCTGGAGTCACTGTTCTCTGTTTTGTTCCTTAAACTGGAAAAATAAAAGAAGATGATCTTCATCTGTATTTCATGGGTTTAAGACTAAGCATTAAACTGATGCTTTGGAAGAGCTGAGGAGTTATTAGTGTTCACCCAACACCTCATGGCTGAGAAATAGCTGGGATCTTGAGCTGCCGAGATAATCAATGATTGCTCTTATCTGCAATGTGAAACCGGAGTGGAGCCTTGAAATTTTAGAGGTGAAAAACTTTCTTTGATTCAAGAATTGTAACTTATGGACCTAGAAGCCCGTGAACCTGAAGTTCTTGAATTTTTTTCACCAATATTTCTTGGATACTAGTGCAGGAAGCAGAAGCCCTGTCAAACTCGTGCTTCGCGAGTTGGTTCAAGAGTTTGTCTGCATAGTGTCACTGAAGAGCCTCAAGGGAAAAGCAAAGAATGATGGGAAGTACGTCCACTCCTGGTTATTCCCCCTTCTTACTGTATAAATATAAACTAATTAACCTTCTGCTCTTAAGATATCTGTGGTAGAAGTGGATAAAATTTAGTCTCATAAAAATTATTCTTTCCCTTTGTGTGGTTGGTTGAAGAGAAATTTTCACTTTTGAAAACATCTTTCGTAATAATTTTCAGTTTTTCCCCTTTCTATATATATATATATATAGAGAGAGAGAGAGAGAGAGAGAGAGAGAGAGAGAGAGAGAGAGAGAGTCATTCTAGATGGAGAGAAACACAAGCTTTTTTTTTTAGTTTTTTCCCCTTTTACCCTATCCCAAGCTGCCTTACCTTGAATTTCTGAGGGTTTTTTTTTGGGGGGGGTAATTGTTTGTCAATCACACTTTTTAGAGTAAAAATTTAGAAGAGTAATATTTCACACCCTTTCTCCTAACCCATATGTCCTTAATCTTAATTTCTATGCCTGCATTCTGTACATGCAGAGGAGGATTCAGTTCAATGCCTTTATGACCTCAACAATCAATGTGTGTGGCTTCCTTGGGATACAACCACTTGAGCAAATTGGTCTTCATTTAGCGTGGATGGTCCACCCAGGAGGATTGGTTGTAGTTTATGCTATTGGTCAAGAAGCAGTGATCTTTCTGTATACTTGGTGCCTTGTGCTTCAAGTGGCTGAAGCACAGAATTCTGCTGAATCAGCATGAGTGTCTCAATGGAAGTTTATTTCTCATATAACTTGAGGTAATAATTAAGTTTTTCTATGATTTTTCAATTGCGTACAAAGAATTCAGTTATTATGATATGATGTTGGACACTGAATTGTCGAATATTCAGTCAGCACTTAGACCTTGCATCGGTCACCACCCGATGGCCATAAACTGAGATTCAAACAGAAAACGTTGCCAACAAACTATTTTCTATGAGTTAGGGCAACAGATTACGTGAAATGGTGGATCAGGATCAGCATTTGAACATATACTTTGAAGTTTGAATGCCAATGCATATATCTTGTGGACAAACCTTTCCTAGCAAAACTTGAAATTTATTAGTTGGGTGATATCATCATTTCAATTTTCTTCTAGTCTATTGTATGACCATCTACGCCCAAAATTTTGGAACTCTTTTTATGTCTTTTTTTAATTTTTATTTCTCTCTTTATTTTTATTTTTATTTTTTTAGTTTTAGATATCGTATTTTAAACCAAAGTGGTGTTGGTGTGGTGGGAATTACGTCTCATCCCTTAATCATGTGCTCGGGTTCGAGCCACCATGGGAACGGTAAAAACACCCTTGGGAGACCTCCCCCTAGCAGGTCTGACAATAGATCGATCCGAATTAATTAGAAAGAAACTCTAAATATCGAATAGTAATATACCAGAAAAAAAGATATTATATTTTGATTTGATATGATATTATTATAATTCTTGGATATCATTTCATTAGCACCCTCTTTTTATTAGTTTAAAATGGCTTATTTATCTTTAGGGTTGCCGAATTTTCTCGGAATTTTATCCCCTAATCTTCCATGGGATTTAATTTGAACTGCAGAATTAAAAAGAGTATGAGAAAATTCTTTTGTAAGCCCACTCAACTCAACCTGACTTTTGTCAAAAATATAAAATTGTAAAATATAAAAGTTATTAGTTTGAGGTATAAATTTTTTGTAGTTGCTTGACTTGTGGGATGCAATTCTGAAGTAGATATGTTCAAAATTTTGGTTTTGAATTGAAATCAAACTTCGTAAAACAGAATACACATTTAAAAAATTAGTTTGGTCCAATTTTAGGACCAGAGTTGTGGAGTCATTGATTCGGTTCGATTCTTGATTTTTAGAATGAGAATAGATATTTTATGAAACTGAAATTAACAACCGAATCATAATAAAATTGTAAAATATATGAAAGAATCTAAAAAAACCAAACAAAAATTATTAAAAAAAAAAATCAAAAGTGGATTAGAACAGTTCTAAAACTAAAATTAGATTGGTACCTTCGGGCTTTAGAGTTAAAACCGAAATCATCGTCCTAATTCTAATTCTGGTTATTTTTTCTTGGGAACTTTGGAATGTCTACTCAGAAGGGTAGCATGAGGATTCCACCATAATCAATGGTAACAATTCAATGTCTACTATGAACGGTAGTACGAGGTTTTCACTATCGGTATCTTTATTTATATTTTGATTAGACCGATTTGGTTAAGAAATTTAACACCTCTTCCCACTAGGACGTCCTTTGGTGGGTTTCAAGTCCACCATAATGAAAGGTCACAATTCGACTTTGGTCATTGATTTGATATGGTATGTAGTGTGGTTGGTAGGGAGCTTCAATTTGAATAGTCCTAAGCACGCCAATATCCCTGACCAGAGCACGTTGATTTTCCTGAATTCTGGCAACAGAGCAACAGCAGTCGTTTTATGAAAAAAGGAAAAATTCAGATTGTAGACCCAGTTAGTATAAGCTGTTAAGGTGGATGTGAATGCTCTTTGCCAATTAATGACTTCCAACTCGTTGAACTTGGATCGGACCCCATGAAACTATTCCAACAATCTTATTCACACTAATCCTTTCCAACGGAAGAAAGAAATTGACCAAAGTAATTTATTATTTTTATTTTTATTTTTATTTTAATAGTGAAATATAAATTTTCATCGGGAAAATACAAACTCACTAATTCCATATATATAGTGAATAAGCTATAACTGAACTAATATCATCATCTTTTTTTTTTTAAGAAACTCGATTTCAAGTCTCTTTTTATGTAAATAATAATAATAATTATTACATATATATATATATATATATATATATATATATATATGGCAAGTACATTTAAAAAGCCCTCCAAATTGGCACGACCTTAATCATGCATCGTTAAAAGAAATTAATAACGGAAAATAAAAAATGATAAAATTGTCCAAAAATAGAAAAGAAATAACTTAAGTTATAAGCAATATTTTAAAGCAAAAAAGTAAGTAATCCAAATACAACTCAAGCTAAAATTAAAAAAAAAAAAAAAAAAAGTAATTACAACTGGAGTTCTAGAAACCCTGGAGACCAGAAAAGGAAATAGAATATTAAAAGAATAAGAATATGACACTAGAAATAAATAAAAAAGAAATTAACATTAAAAATAAAGACCCGACCAAGTTTTCATCTCACTGCCATGGAAGTCTCTGCTCACCTGGATGACGATACTCTCTATCAAAGTAGACTGAGAGCATCATCACCCACATCGCGGTGGTAGTATTTGTACGAGTAATGTCTTGATTATCCTTTGTTTCAACTTTTCTTTAATACACATCGGTCCTTTTTCAATTATCAATATTTAAAATCATATTCTAACTAATTTAACATTTATAAAAACTTTATTTAAGAGAACTCTTTTAACGTAATATTTTCTATTCTCAAATTTTAAAATCAAAAATTAATTAAATGATCTAACATTTCATCTTTCTATATCAACTATCCGTTAGTTTCACTCACATCACCTACATCTCCTATTAAAATGTTTTGACTTGAATCGAAAATTCAAATCTTAGAATTTGTTTGGAAAAGTGGCACCCCACCCATCAGCAACCAGTGGGCCAGATGATGATACTTCGGTAATTTCGTAAAGAATTTGACTTTTTAATTATGCCCCAACTTCATTTGAGCATGTCAACTTCTCTTTTTGGCGACTTGAAATGAGTACATCTAAAAAACAAAATATTCAAGTGCATGTGGGAATTGGGAAATCACTAAGAATGAACCCTTCATCGCTAACAGTTTAACTTTTAAAGAATTTGGCTTTTCAAGTAATGTAAAGCAAAGATTTGATCATTATTAGGCTGACTTTTATTTTCTATTGATTAACTTTTACCAAGGTGTTTAATGTACATCTATCCGAGACCTTTTGAAAGTTCTTTGCTAATCTTTTCATTTTAAACACTAATCAAATTACAAAACTGTAGGGTGCAACCCAAAGAACCCTTTTAATATGTTCATGATTTTTTTGTAATTCATCAAAAAAATAAATAATAATAAAATGACAATTTAAAGTATAATCAATTAATCAAGAGTTCTCCTTTAGAAGATCAGAGATTTTTTTTTAAAAAAAAATTCTCTTAACTATTTTTCTCTATGTGGGTATTGATGAACTTATAAGAGATCATTTTTTTTAATATAACCAATCGATATTCGGAGTCATACTGATTAATCCGGTTTGAGTATGATCAGGACCAATTTAGAGAAAACTCTCTCAATGTAATTTTTTTCATTCTCAAATTTTAAAACCAAAACTTAATTAAGAAATTTAGTACTCATTACTCACTATATTTTACTGTCTATCATATCTATGAGACAAGTACACTCAAAACCTCCGCTATGTAATTAACGGTAGCTAAATTCTACATTTCAGTAATAATGATTAAAATAATTCAAAGACTAAAAATTTCATATGTGAGATTAAAACCTCCCTAATATAGTATGTGTTGTTGAAGTTTAAATCTTGCTTAAAAGGGTACATTTTCAACTAGTTGAACCAGAACTTGGAATACAAGTTGCTAATATATTTACAACCTTCCTTTGTGGGGGTGGAGGGGTTTTCATATAAAGTGAATGAATGGGGTCCAATTTCAAAAGCTTAAAGCATGAGCATGAGGCGGCTTCCATCAACCCATAAATCCTACGCAATCTCTCAGAGTACAACCCTCAGGGGTCAGCAATGAAAAAAGTTGATAAATATGTGAAGATAAGTTAATAGAATAATTTAAGCCCATAAAGGCTGCAGAAAGAGAGAGAATCCTCCAATCCCTATTCTAACTCTAATTTCTACAATCCCAACAGAGTCTAAGACTCATCTTTTTAGAAGTATTTCAAATTTTGAATGACCCTAATTTGCTCTTTTTGACAGCTTGAGCTCCAAGATATCGCTATGTATAGGATGAGACCCCACTTGACGGTAGGGAGCCAATGGTCGACTCCTTATAAGTTTCAAAACCCATAAGTGTCGTTTCATCAAATGTTACTAAAACCTTAAAAATGTAATTAAATTGCTCATTCAATGAGCATTCTTAATATTATGCCTCGAAAAGAACTCAAAATCTCCGTACTCTTTAATACAAGATTTTGAGTTTCGTATATCTATCATTTCACCATCAAAATATTTTAAAAGTAAATTATATTTCATAAATAAGATATTATATCTATATGAATAGAATATTTATCCAGTGTAATATATGAAATAAATGACAAAGGTAGAGTGTTAGAGTATTTCTATTAATTGGTCACGTTATATAGTCAGGCATCCAATTGCTTCAATTTGAATTATCCAGGGTTACACTTTGCGTTTGCCTCTTAAAATTTATTACTCCTACCTCTTCCAACCCATCTTACACTTTGCCTCTCATAATACAAATTTTCTAGCTTCACCAATGATGAGACCTATCATTGTTTAGATTTATACTTTTGTAATTGGTGTAAATAGGACAATACTTATACAGTATGCCAGAATTGACACCCTCTTTTCTCAAATCCCTTCAACATCCAAAAAGGAAAATAAAATCTTAATGATGGATATGGGAAGAAATATGCAAAACACCTTTGTTTTGGCTAAGCCATAAGTATAAAAATATAATATTTAAGAACACTTCTTAACAAATGCTTGCGGAAAAGAAGTCATGAAAGTAAGCACAATGCATGATCACCATTTGACTTCCCTACATTCATTTTCAAACTATTGATTTGAATTATGATGGCATTGGATTTCATACCATCACTGATGAGCAAGATTTTGGCTATCACGCGTAAACGAAGACTTCAAAATATATATATACAAAACCATGTCGTAGGCCCCTTCCCCACATATTTGGGCGACTCGCGAGAGTTTGCACACTTGAACAGGATTATGAGTATGAACGAGGAAAACTCATGGAGATAACACACCATGTAGCATGTCTGGTTAGAACGAGAGAGAGAGAGAGAGAGAGAGAGAGAGGACCCATGGAGTCAATTGAAAATGGACTACATGCGTATGAATGTAGAGATACATGCATCGTTTTGCTTAACATGTATCATCATTTATGTATTACTTACCCACGGACAATTGGTCTAGTGGGTAAAAGTGTTAAATTTTTTAACTAAATTTTAAGTTTAAAACTTAAAAATAGAAAATGCTACGTTGGGAGAGTTCCTCTAAATTAGGTTTGACAATACTTGAACTTAATTAATTAGAATATGATTCTGAATATCGGTTGGTCATCACAAAAAGAAAAAAAAATCATTTATGTATTTCTTTGAAAAATATTATTCATCATTATTAAATAAAAATAATACCCTGAATTCTAAAGTAATATTGCCAGAATCAATTGGATCATTTGCATATAAATAGAAAGCATAAAAAAAAAAAATCTAAAAATATTCCGCAAGTATAAAATGAGTCTACTACAAAATTTGCATGATACAAACTTACAAATTTTACCGGCTAAATATTTATCGTATATTGTTTATCGATATTTAAAAATCTGACTAATATTGTTCGAGCGGGGTTGAATTATAGGGTGGCTCTTTGGACTTTTATTTTTCTATTATTAAGATTTAAATTTGAAATTTTAGTTAAAGAAATTTGGTGCCGGTCACTAACACACAATTGGTTGATTTGTTGCATTTTCAATCATCAATAAAAATCCTTACATCACATTGGTACGTTGGTGTTTTCCACTACTAATTTTCTTTTTTTTAGTATTATATTACATTTTATTCAAAGAAACCTAGTCAATTCAATTACTCCTTAATGACTACACTCAGAATAACAAATAGTATTTTCCTTGATTTTCTTCTTAGGCCGACCTCAGCTCCAAAAATGGTTCAATGTTCAAAACTCTCCTACGGTCTTCCACGTTTCAAAATTTCCACTTTCAAATTTTTGAGTAAAGGTCCTAATTATAAACATATTTCCCTTCAACAACTCACCCTAAAAAGAACAACTTCAAAGTCAAAATAAGCAATCTGTTGTTAGTTTATTGTCCTTGCCATCTCTATATATAAGAATCTAGCCCCCCAAGAAGACACACCGAATTGTGACAAAAGCCCATCAAAACCAAAACCACAGACAAGCAAACAGACCATCAAAAAGAACAATGAAGAACCATTTCTCTATCGTACTGGTTATCAACTTTGTTTCCATTATCATCTTTTTCTTGTTGGTTTCTTATTCCATGGATGTTGAGGGATTGAGACCCCTTAAACATCAGTCTTCTCTCTTGCAAATCTCAAAGGATTTCATAAGGAATAGAGCATATTCCGGGCCGAGTCGTCGAGGCCGAGGTCATTGATGGAAACCAGCTAAAAGCTTGCTACCGAGTCATCGAGGCCCAGGTCATTAATGGAGACCAGCTAAAAGCTTGCTAGTTTATCTTCATGATTCAAACATTTTCAGAGAGATTCTTTTTTTTTCTTTTCTTTTCATATCTATGTGTGAAGATTATACAGGTTCAAGGGTTTTAAGTAATATAGTCCGCCTCTTGTTTTGAATGTTTGGCAAAGTCCTACGGAAACGGAGGTCAGAAAATAAAGAGAGAGTTGCAGTTTCGTATATGATGGGAATCTCAATGGTCTCTCTCTAAAAATTGTATACACAGGTAAGTTTATTAAGTATACACAACAATCAATAAATTATGTGCATCAAGCAAATAGGCTGTGTTGGCAATGGCTCATATTGTTATCTTGAAGTTGATATAGCAGGTTCAGTATAAAAGTGTATGATATTGTGTCTTTCCTCTTTGTTTAATGAACATGGTTGGTCTTCATTTGACGTAAAGGAGCCCCATCAATGTAGCAGACACAATCTCTCTCTCTCTCTCTCTCTCTTCAAAGTTAGGTGCAGAAAACAGTTCCCTTTTCGCATTACGGAAAACTAGTTTGTATTGGTCTGGTTTATTGTGCAGTTTTTGCATCCTTCAACATTTCACCAAACATCGTCGTGGTAACTCATGCTCCATCCAAATAACGTGAGGAATTATCTTATGGGACAATTTCATATGGTTATCTTCTAATTTTTCTTCAATAATAATAATATATTTTATAATTTTTTCTATATTAGGGGTTATTTATCCATATTTTGTGTAATTAAAAATCATTAAAAATCAGCTATTTGATAATTTTACTCAGTAAGACGGTTGTAAAAATTTGTCAAATAAAATTATCTTGCCATTTCTAAAATACGCAACAAAACTTAGAAATTTGCATATCTAGAAAAATTCATTTTTATGTCCGAAACTCCAATTTCGAATGGTCAAATTCTCTCTCTCTACAAAATTGTGCAATCAAAGGAAAGAAAATTAGTATTTATTAATGAAAAAAAAAATACTACCAATAACATGAAAAATGATTCTACATATGTCGAAGATAAATGAATTGCAATTGTTGTAAAATGATTTTGCTAGTTGCATATATATATATTCTGCAAAAATTAAAAACCCAATAACTCATTCTTAAACAAAAATTTTGTTTCATTCAATCCTAAGTGAATAACTTGAATTGCAATCTCATTTTACATGTTTCAAAGTTTTTCAAAGGAATTATTAATCTGTTTGTTTAAATAAAATTTTACACAAAACATACTACTCCAAATAACTTATTGAAGATAATTACGCCTCGAGAAATTAATAAAACATAATCCTATTTAATACATATTCTCCAAACAATAAAAAATCTATATATTTTTTTTCATGAAATTGGTACCAAGTGACTTCACATCACATTGTAACCATATCTTTATTGTTTTCATAATTAAATCTCACGAATTGGTAGAATATTAAATTTATTTAATTAAAATCTTGAATTTAAATTTTAAAAATAAAAAAATAGATATCAAGAGAATTAATCCCTTAATTAGATTTATAACTATTAAATTAATCGAATTTTCAGATATAAATGAATATGGTTAGAAATTGATACGAACTTCTTTGCTTGAACATGCGAATGATAAAGTTTACCAACCGTCAAATTGTACCTGTTTGCACATTCTATTACCATTTTATTAAATAATGAAGGAAAAAATTATATCTGCCATAGAAGGAATAAATGAAAAGAAGAATTGTAGAAAATGATTAACTAAATAATTGATTTTATAATTTCTTTTCTGAAGAAAAAAATGATGGGAAATATCGGTCATTGTTGGCTATAAAAATCAGCGGTAGATACCATAATATCAAATATCTAATTTTTGGTTAAACAAAGAAAAGATTTTTAATTTACGTATTATTAAGCGGGTTAGGGTCGGGTCGGGGCTAAAATGGTAGAGCATGCTTTTCTCTCCCCGTCTCTCTTCTTCTCTCTCTTCCTTCTCTTTCCTGCGCAAGTTCCGGTGAAGGGAAAGCCCTAAGAAGAGAATTTGCAGTAAGCTCGCTCGCTCTCTCTCTCTCTCTCTCTCTCTCGCACACACGCATACTTATAAATGGGAAAGTTGAGTGAGCTTGTTATATGTGGTGCACATCCAGTGGCGCATAAACTGTTCGATAAAATGTTTAAACGAATTTGAGAAATCTACATGTAGTTCAAATCCCTTTACTTTCTTCCCAACTCAAATTCATACCTGGACACAAGTTCCTCTCTCTAATCTGAATCGAGTATTATGTTAAATGGTGTTTGGATGATCTAGCATATGTAGGTTTTGTTTTTTGAAATTTTGATGTTGTCGGCAGTGTGTGTTGTTACATGCTGTTCCAAAAGGCGATGTTGTGTTGATCAGTTTAGTTTGTGGGTTAATTTTTCTTAATCTAAATTTCCAGCCTCCAAAAATTCGTATAAGGTGTGCATTGATATTTGTTTGGTCTAAAAACTACATTTCAACGCTTTGTCAAGTAGCCATTACCGAATTTGCCATGGCAATTGGTTTCAATTTGAGCTTCTATTGCACGATACATCAAACCATGCCCTTCTCAGCCATCTATCGGCTAGTCTTATTCATTGAATGATTTCTTGTAGATGGAATCAGTGTATTTCTCACTGATGAATTTTGTGAAACAAGCGTCAACTCTAAAAAGCTCGAGCTTTCTCAATACTCTCCCATATATGTTGCCCCTGACAACACGGCAACAAGAATAAGGAACATCAAATGGGGGAAAGAGGGTTCTGATAGGATTCAATATCAGAACCTCCTGCTATGATCTCATTATAATGTTGTGAAACACTAGCTACCTAAAAGTTCAGGTTTTTGGCATGCAGCTTGTGAAATAAGGTGTTTTATTATTCGATATCTTGACGATCATAAAAACCAGAAATTGGAATGCCAAGCCATGGCATTCATTGGCCTTGGGCTTGTTGAAGCGGTTATATTATATGTGAATTTGTCTGGTATATTTCATTGACATGTCTTACTTCTATACTTTAGTTTCTTATGCTGTTAGCTTGCCACAGCAATGTGGCCATTTTCTTTTCTTGCTTGTGTTTGTTGGAATATTGTAGTTTGGTGCTTTTCAAACGAAGCTTCCGCATTGGTTCTATTTCTAAGTAGCATCTATGATATTGAGCTAGTTTTAAAAATTTAGGGATTTATTTTTTGGCAAGTCTAAGTCATTTCCTGTATACAAGTGGTTTGGACTCCTGATCCATTATTCGGCCATATGAGTATGATATATTTCTTTTTTCAATTTCGTTTAATACATCCTGTGCAGAAATCGGACTTGCCGCATCAAATTGTTTATGAATCTAGTAATACAGCTATATGATGCTGTACGCCATTTGACATACTAAATTGTCATAGAATTGAATGATTGGCATGAATAATTCTGAATATTTAGTTTTTCTATTCATATTTTTCTTCATGCAGATCATTCTGCTAGAATCTTCAGAACAGAGACTAGCAGACAGGCACTAGCGTTGAACATATCACCTAACTGATCTGCAATACTTGGAATAACAATTATGAACCCAATCTATAGATTCTACACCCCAATCAGAAAGTTGGCTCTTGTTTCCACCTCTACCCCTACATGCAGTGCCTATTTCAGTCGTGCATCTAGCAAATTCATCTCTACTGATCGCAGTGGAAAGAATGGGGATGATGAATGGAATGATGCTTGGGAAACTGCTTGGCTTCCCGAGGACCTCTCTGCAAAGAACAGAGCACCTTGGGAGACTGACGTCAATTTCTCATCTTCCAGTGATTCTCCTATAGTCCTCCCATCCGATGCTGATCCAGAGACTAAGGCTTTTGTGGAGGACATGAATGATAATTGGGACCAGAGAAGAAAGAACCAGCATGCAAAACAGCAGCAAGAGCAGAAGGTTGATTCCTCACTATACAGCATGCAAAACATGAAGAAAGATTACAGGTTCAAGAAGCAGAGGATTCATTCTGGGTTATGGATGAAGGAGATTGAAAAGCAAGATGAGGCAAAGCTAGCTTCAGATCTGATTGCTGGAGGTGGAGATGATATTGAAAAATTGCTTGACAGTTGCTCAGAGTATGTTCTCCAATTCCTTATTCTTTCCTGTTTATGTTTCTATTACAAGTACTTCCAGGTAAAGGAAACAGCATGCATTATACATACGCTTATACTAATGATATAATAATAACAATAAAGCCCTCTACATTTTTTTTTTCCCAAAATTTTGAAGGGGCAAGTCCCCTCCTTGACCCTATGAATATCCATCTGTAGGCTGTGGCGTTTCTTTTGTTTTATTTATTTATTTTTCTAGCATAAATAACAATAACAACAACAACAACAATGGAGTTATTCCACCTTCATTAAAACTGTTAATCTAATTTGACATTAAGTCCTCAATTGAACAAAAATCTGAAGTTAATATCCTTTAATGAACTAAATGAAACTTGATTGTCTTAATTGCATATGGAGGCATGTTCCATGTCCTCACTGCCTATTTGTCCCTTTGAATAAATAGCTTAAGCTGTGATTCTCAGTCATCACTTATTTTGGTGACTATTGATAGGTTAACATCTATGAAAGAAGGATATCGTCTCTGGGTCTATTTCCATTGGGTGCTTAGGACCTTGGTTTGCACAATGAAATGTTAAAGTAACCACCAAACCATAGGGTTTATTAGTAGGGAGCTCCTTCCTGACTTTGGTCAATGGTTCAAGCTCCTATGAACCCCCCTTCCCCCTTTACGTAGCCAAAATTTGAAAATTGTTGAGGAGATATTCTTTCTTGATTATTATTATTATTATTTTCTCTCACTTGGGAACATGTGTACAAAGATTAGATACATCCAAGTGGTAGAATTCTTTTATGTATCGAGAAATGGTTTAGTGCACATAGATTTTGTTTCTTTTCTATGATGTTCTGATCTGATCTCGTAGAAGGTGATGTGTTGTGATCGAAGTTTTGTTTTTTATAGCAGTCAGTCTGTATAGCTAAAAGGTGATGTGTGGTTTGATATTGTTATTTGTTATTATAGCATGTCAACTACTTGAACTGTTTTGGCTTTGAGCTAATTTCTTGTGAATGACATTGATAAATGCAGCATATTTGACACTGCCAATATCGATTTGAACACCTCAAAAATCCCAGGTACTTCAGAGTTCAAAAGTAAGCCAGATGGTTGGGAAACAGCATCAAAGGCTCAAGATGGCAACATATGGGAAATGTCACAGAAGGAAGAAGACATTCTCATCCAGGAATTTGAGCGCAGGATCTCATACTGCAGATTTCAGGCACACTTAATTTTTCCTTAGTAGACTTCTTTAAATCTTCTTCTTTTACCCTCAACTATCATATCTTATACTGAGCATAATTTCAAGATACCTAGTTGCTGGTATTTTTTAACGGTTGCACAAGCTACAAGGGTTCAAGAGAGTCGATTGTTAATTTTAAATTACTGGTTTTTTAATCCTTTTTTTTCATTGATCTCTCTTTTGCAGATTGCAAGTTTTATCAAAACCCACATATTTAGCCGGCGGAGACCCATAGATGGATGGAAGTACATGATAGAGGAAATAGGACCAAATGCAAGGAAAGGCAAGGGAACTGTATCAAGGATACCCAGTTTATCAGATCCATCAACTCAGCCTTATAAAGAGGAGAGGATGCCCATAGCCAGCGGTACCTCCTCATTTAGAAGAGAGTAGCTTATCTTACAAAGTTGTCACTCTTCAATCTTCTGTCAGCAGCTTCCAATTTGGTTGCTGCGGTGGAACCAGTGTACTTTCAACTTGTATCGAATGTTCTGTGGAGTCCTGTAAATTATGGATCTGTCCTAATTTGCAAATTCCTTTACACAAGAATTCGTTGAAAAATCAGAGTGGGGAAATCAAGATACTTAGGCACACAGTTACTTATGATGTTATGTCTGTGACTCGTGTCTGAGTTCGTGCTTCATAGGTGGGTAGAACAAGTCGGAACACATTTTTCTGTCTAAATGAGTCTGACAGTGGGGCTCCTCCTTGCCCTTCTACATGATAGCTAGGTGGTCATATTGTCCTTCTTCTTGGGAAGATCTTATGAGAAAAATTACTCCCATTGTGTAAGTTCTTTTTTTTTTTTCTTTTTAATAATCGATCAATATCGTGAATTATCACAGAAGTTTTCTCAACATAATTTTTTTCATTTACAAAGTATTTTTTTTCTTTTTTTGTCAAGTTCCTTTTGAACACTCGCATAATATACTCAAACTAAAAACAAAAAGAATTTCGGAAGTCAAACATGGGACTGACAACCTAATTCTTTTCCAGACATTAAGACAATTTTGATGAACCAAAGCTAGAAAAAGTTCTACCAGTAGATATTTGATGATGAATCCAAGATGTCCTATTTACTACAAATTTCATCTTCATTGGACTTATTAATGTTTTTCCTTTTTTTTTCCTGGCTAGGCAGGACGAATACTTATTAATCCCATCACTGTGACAGCAGCAGCTCCCTCCCCCCCCCCAAAACATCGTTCTCTTTCCCTCTATTCATCTTATCAGTAACCATATATGCTCGAATCAACTTAATCAGAAGAATATGACTCCAAATATCAAAAGTGATCGAAAAAAATGCAACCTCATGGCCCAGCAATGTGGCCATCGAATATGAGGTCACCCACACGGCGGAAGCGATGCTTGATGGAATCCGATTTAATAACGAAAAAGGGTTTGAGTTCAGTAAGGAAACCTTAATTACGGCCATAGATTTCATTTGGAGTCTCTTACGACAAAACACTGAGCCGAATCGAAAAATGTGTACGCAACATAAGCCTATTCATCGATTCTTCGGTTGGCGTTGCTTATTATACCAAAGTTGGCACCAATGAAATTCATGTAAATGCAAACCATATTGGAAATTATACCGTCAATGTTATAATAGAAATTACTGAAGGTACTATATCACGAAATGACACTTGTTTATGGACATGCCCCTCAAGGACTTATTGAAGGTATTTGTCACAATCCTTAAGCGGGTGGTAGGCTAGAAAGAAGCGGTTGACTGGGGAGAGATTGGTGGCCAACTGGGAATGTGGCGGTTGACCGTATAAAGACAAAATGAAAATAAGAGAGAGGGTGGAGAGGGAGATCAAAAGAGATTAAGAGATTAAGAGAAAGAGATAGAGAGAGAAGATAGAGAGATAGTGACAAAAGTAGACAGAGAGGGAGAGAGTTAGAGGGGGAAAAAGTAGAGAGAGAGAGCAACTAAAAATTAATTCATCTATTCGATACCAATTCATTTCTTACACCATTTATTTATATTGATTTTCCTAACCACTAACTAATTTTCTAATCATTTAATCACTCGTCTGCTAACTTTCTAACTATTAACTTTTTAACAACTAAAACTATTAATTATTACATCACTACTGGTAGTTGTTACAATTTTTCCCAACTTAAAAACATCTTTGTGTTCAAGGATGAAAAAATTCAAAAATTGAAATTTTATTAAATCCATAAATCTTAGACTTACATATGTGTTAAGAAATAAGGTAATGAAAATTAACAATAGATTTGACTTGGGTTGCAGGGAGAGTGGTGAGAGAAAAATGGAGACAAAAAGGCTTGTGAAAAACCTTTGTTGAATTTGTTTCAGTGCAAGATTTTACCCGATAAATACCGAAAGTTCAATTTTTTGGAAGATTTGGCAAAACCAACCATCAACGGCTTCTTTCTTGGACAATTGAAGTCCCGGTTTAGGCGAAGTGTTTATCTCACTGAACCTCAAGAGTTCAATTTTTGAAGAGTTTTCCAAGAATTCATCATTAGTAGGTTCCTTCTTGGACATTTGTGGACCTTCTTCTACCTTCAACTTTTCTTCATTAGGATTAGGTAGAATAAAAAATTCAAAAAGTGTATTAATATCTTGTTCTTCAGATTTATTTTTGTTCAATATCTTCATAAGTGTGTTGAATTTGTCATTAAAACTTGTCATAAAACATCTAATCTTCAGCCAATTTTCTAGTTGATTTCATCCATTTTTGGTATCAATTAGAGATGATTTCCTTTGATTTCCATGGTTGATTCTTGCATTTGTTTTTGGAAGGCAAAGATTCATCGAGAAACATAAATTATGATGCCAATTTGTTACAATTCTTGAGTGGCAATTAGCTCGAAAGAGGAAGCGATTGACTAGGGAGAGATTGATGGTCAACTGGGGAATAAAATGAAAGAGGGTGGAGAGATTATTGGGATTTAGAAAGCGAGAGATAGAAGGAGACAAAGAGAGTTATAGAGAGAGAAGAAGTAGAGAGAGAAAGAGTTAGAGAGAGAAAAAAAAGAGAGAGAAGAAGAAAAGAGAGAAAAAGGAGAGAGAGCATTAAAAATCAATTCATTTATTTCATAATAATTTATTTTTTATACCATCTATTTATATTAATTTTCTTATCACTCGTTAATCACTAACTAATTTTCAATCCTTTAACCATTCAATTATTAATTTGTTAATTATTAATTTTGAACTATTAAATCTAATTTTTAAAACTATTAAAATTATTAATTATTATCTCACTATTGGTAGTTGTTAAATTATTGCTAATTTTGTATGCTTGAAGGCTAATTATGTGCCTAACCATTAGGTGGAACATGGGGAGGGTGTGAGTTAGGACCAAGGGTACAGGGTCATGATTTCTACACTATTGTACTAGTCTAGAATATGATTTTGTAGCTGAGTTGAATGCAAAATTAAGGGATGATTATTCCAATGATTGCTTTGTTGATTTGATTGGTGAGACTATAGATCAACTTTGGACGTACTATAAGACCATGTATGGACATTAGATGAGTGAATAAACTTTTTTCTTTGTAATCAATTAAAAAGAGAAAGAGAACGGTCTGAGATGCCAGGTGGGGATGGTTCGTCAATCCGGTTCTGGGAAGACAAGGTGCACTACAAAAAAAATACTAAATTTAATCACAAAAATATTAAAAAATTCATCACTAAATATAAATTATTTAACGACAAATTTAATCATGAATTCATATCTATAATTAATAAGGTCGCAAAATTTAACTACTTAATTCAAATTGTGACTAAATTTTTCTATTTTATATTTTTAATTTTAAAAGCCATCGCCCACTGCCAACCACCGCCCACTCGTCGGCCCCCAACCTCCGTTCGTATGAACCAACTTCTTGCTTTTATATTTTTATAGAAAATGTGCATTTATCCGGATTCAAATTTGGGACTAAGAGGACATCTGGAACGTTCTCAACCAATATACCATATTAATTTATCCGATATACCTTTTTTTTTTTTACTTCATTACTTTCTTTCTAACTTTTACCATTAAAAATACAATTTACTAATTTAATAAAAATATAAAATATAAAATTATATTTAATGAAAATACAAAATTATATTTTAAAAAACACAAAAATATATTTAATAAAAATCAATACCCTAATTTAATAAACATATAAAATATAAATTTATATTTAATAAAAATATAAAATTATATTTAACAGAATTTCAAATTAGCTTAACTAATTTAACCACCAACAGATCCGAGCTAATTAACCACGAATTTAGCTACAAATCAAAAATTCGAGGCTAATTAGCCAGGAATTTTGAATTTCGTGGCTAAATTTAGCCACGAAATTTGAATTCAATAAATTTTTGTCACGATTTCGAATTGCATAAATTTTGTCACAAATGGAAAATTCGTGGCTATTTAGTAACGGATTATGAATTTCGTCATAAATTAGCGACACATAATTATTTTCGTCGTTAAATTAGCAACAAAATGAATTTAGAAACAAATTAGTCACTGAATTTTTTTCGTGACTAAATTCGTGACTAATTTGTAATGAATTTATTTTTTGTTATTAAATTTATGAGTAAATAGTATAAATTTTTTTCGTAACTAAAGTTCGTGATTAAAATCATGTTTTTTTAAAGTGGTGGATGCAAAACCCCTAGCTCAGATGTTAGTTGGCCCACATGTCCTAGGGGATGCTGAGATTCGGGTGAATGGGTTTATTACCCCAACAGGCCAGTGGGATTGAATGGCCTTGGGAGAAATTTTTCCTACAGATTGTGTACAGGAAATCCGAGTAGTTTTGCCTCCGAGAGAGCAATCGGTGAGTGACAGAATCAGTTGGGCAGATTCCTCTTCAGGGATGTTCTCAGTTAAATCAACTTATGGGATGATATTATGCAAGGGTAACCCAGATAGGGAGGTGTCAGATCATTGGTCTTGAATCTGGAAAATTCCTTGTCAAGAGAGATTGCGAGGACTAATCTGGTTAGTTTCTCACAATGCCATGATGACTAATGAGATAAAGGTTCGTGGGGGGATTGCAACATCCCCTCTTTGCCCCCTTTGTAATGAAGCGTCGGAGTCGATTCTACACATCTTTCATGATTGCACAAATGCCTAGTCGGTATGGGATAGGGTTTTACCCCGGCCTCATATGGCTAGGAGGATGAGATGTGGGTCCACCCTGTTGAATTGAGTTCGCAGGAATAATCTGTCACTCTTTACGTGGGAACATTCCATGGTTCTTATATTTTACTTCCACGCTTTGGACGATTCGGAAACCAAGGTGCAAGGTAGTCTTTGAAGGAGGCAGTTTTTGTCCAGAAACGATGGTGAAGTACACTCAGAATTTTGCTAGGGATGCACAGCTGTCTTTAGAAAGCCAGTCTATTGCCCTTGAACCGGAGTTTGGGTTCATTGGGTCCCACCTCCCCTCAGGGTTTTTAAACATAACACAGATGGTTCTACCAATCCAAATGGTTGTATGGTGGGAGGGGGTGGCATACTCCGCGATGAATATGGTCTATGGGTTGGAAGATTTACAAGATTTACAGTTAATGTTGAAAAGACAACTCTTCCACAATGGAGCTTTAAGGCGTTAGAGAGGGTTTGAGATTCCTCACTCGTCACCCGCTCTCCCCTACTATTCTCGAGTTGGACTCAAGTGACTAGTGGAAGCATTGTTACTGGAAGTTTATTATACTTGTCGAGATTCTTATGTCATTTCGAAGTGTCAATAGCTTATGAGACGGTTTCATATTACTCAAGTTCAGTTTGCCTATAGAGAGGGAAACTATTTTGTGGATTTATTGTCTCGTATGGGTCTATTAGCTGATCCGGGTTTTCATGAGTTTGTTTCACCTCCTCCTAAGGTTTATCGTTGTGTAAGAAGAGATATTCGGAGTATGACTTCATTCAAAGTTTTAGCCTTCCCACTGACAATCATCTTCAGTGCTTCAATCTGATATGAAATCTCCGATTAGGGTCATAATTACTATCCTATTTATTTATTTATTGTCCATGTAGTTAGTTTGATGAAATAAATTAAATATCTTTCTTTTTTTAATACCTTATTATCGATAGTTAAAAATCTGATTAGTTCAATTTAAATAGTTACAAAACTCAATTTATCCAAATGTGATAAGCAAATGACTTAAACTTCAACACTAGTACTATTTTCTTATTGAGTCAGTTTTATAGCAAAACACCTGTTAATCCTCAAGTTGGATTCCTTCTATATAAAACAATTTTAGCCCAAATTACATTCCCATACAATCTTTTCTTTTTCATTTTTTCTTTTTAAGTAAAGCTGCCCTCCTAGACGAAATCATATAAGCAGAACCATATTTCCATGGATGTAGTAGTCAGACGTTATATTCTTTGAACCATAGAATCTTGTCTTTTAAGAGTTAAAAATTCAATTCAAATCAAATCAAATTTA
>JBAMMX010000024.1:18744303-18809303 GCA_037126225.1 Dillenia turbinata
CCATAACGAGAATGTGAGGATTATACAAAGTTTATCAAAAATAATCCGGAACTATTTGTGGGAGGTTGGGTTCACGATCCAAGACAAGGTCCCCCCGAGTGGAGTTGAACTTTAACTTCATATGCCGTGCTAGGTGGGGCTTCGGGGCATTCAATCTTGGTCTTCCTAAGATCTTATTAATAGGGAGAAAGGAGCTGACCATTGAAGTCATTGTGGCGGTCGTGTGATTGGGAGGTGTCCCTAACGTGATCGGGAGAGAGATAATCCCGTCGGGATATATCTATTCGCTAGAGAGCCCTTTGATTGGACCCACATGGGTTTTGTAGATACATGAGGTCGTAGCCCATTCGTTTGAAAGCATCTCAATATAGGAGATCACACCCCGCTCCCTGGTCAACAAAGATCCTCCGAACTTCTTATAAGCCTTTCTTGACTGTGACGATTAACAGGTCGTGGCAATTCGGATTCACTATGACTAATTCTTCGTTGGTGAATCCGATGATCGGTTGCTTGCTTTTTACTTTATTTTCAACATGAGTCATGAGTACCTCCGGCGTTGGGGGATAGGAATGTTAGGCAAATAAAAGATAAGTGCGATCAAGCGTTCAGTCGTGTTTTCTCGTGTCATCTGGAAGGTTCGAGACGTCTGATGGGAGCTGAGATGTTTGAGGTTTCTCCTCATGAATCTGGAGGATGAGCCCGTCACGATGGTTTGTTGATGATAGGTCATCTGGTCGGTTGCCCTACTCGTCTTACCCGATGTTCGTCTGTCGAACTCGTCCATCCTAGCCTTGTTGTTGTGTTAGTGGGAGGTAGCGATAAGGCCATCTACAGTTGTGCGGCCCTGAGCGTTCTAGTTTTTCGTTTCGGAAGCTTGTCTACTTTGACACTTTTAGATGCTTAAGAAGGACTTTCAAGCTTATTTCCTACGAACGTCGCTAATCTATTGGAGGTGAGTTCTGTCTCCACAGGTCGTCTCTTCCAGACTCGATCGAACGACTGATGATGAGGCTTGAAACCTACAAAAGACCGTCAGTGCTCCGGTGGAAGAGGTTCCGACACTCAACTCAGAAAGAATGGTTTTCGAAAGGAAAAAATAGACTGAGAGTGGGGGGAGGACGGATCTCCCCCGGTTTTCTGTGTGTCCTATATAGGTTTTGAGGACTTACTTGGCCCAAGGCCTCCATCGCTATTATACAATGTTCTCCTTAGATTCGTGACGCGATAGGCTTTGCAAACCCTAGTTTTCTTATGAAATGATCCGGAGATTTCGAATCTATGAATATTGAAAATTCAATGTTGCGACTATTTAGGAAATTGAATTATACAAGGAGATCTTTTTCCTTGTCGATTAGGTCTTCTAGGTCTCATTCCTTATGTGGAAAATACATTTTGTGCTAAAGCAGGGAATTCGGTTAGTTAAGTGTTACTGATAAGAACATTCGATTCCTTTGATTGCTATCAGTCAAAAGCATTCATTTTCACCGAACACCCTTGTAAATTGAATCGAGCGATGGAGGAATAGGATACTATGGAATGGAATCCTTCGAATAATGGGGGCTGACTGAGGCCCATTCGAGGAGGTGGATCCCATCAATAAGTCAGGACGACGTAGACCCATTTATGTCTAGATAGTCCGAGTGTATGGCTATCGAGTGAGACTCACTCTATATGGTAAGGCATTTTCAAAAGGAGGTCCATCAATAAGCATTTTCAAATTAGAAAGGTGCCGTTGACTTCTCGAGAGAGTTCCATTAAGCTGATTACAAAGAGGTCAATTGCTCTTTAGATTTATAACAGGAAGATTTAATTTGTCAAGGAGGTTAAAACTCCCGTTGAATTCAGAGGATTCAAAGTTACGTCGGAATAATTCATCTTTCAATTAGATTCTACGATACTCAAAATGGATTAATTAATAACTCAAAATGGTCAATTGCTGAAAATTTTTTAACCTTGTTATGTTATTTGTTAAAGTGCCTTAGAGCTGAAGATTATTTTTTAAAATAAATCATTGATATATGATAATTATGACAGATTTAATTAAATTCAATTTGAGTTAGATAAAACATTTAAATACCACAAGAGAGTTGAAAATTAAGAAAAGACAATTGTTGTATACTATCATATATATATATATATATATATATATTTCTAAATTTCAAAAATAGTTTTATCCGAATACTATTATTAAATAAATCAATTTAAATTTAATATTATATCTGACAAATAATATATGACTTACAATTATAATGGGTATTAGGAATTAAATCCATAACTCGATTCTTATAATCGAAAATCGTACGTAATTCATATAATATTATGATTTTAACTCAAATGTTTTTTTAATCTAAATCTGTATCGCATGCTAATTACAGTTTAAAATCTAAAACTTAATCCAAATACTTTGGGACACAGACAAGTGGCATAATCACATTGTTTCGTTTTGGGTGAAGTGGCAACCAGGAGTAATTCCAGTGTGAATGAAACCTTAAATATTTCAAGATGATTATATTTGACCTTATTGGTAACAAGGAAATGTTGGATCAATTTCGTCAGAGCAGCTATAGCTATCTAAACGCGGCGTTCCGATGTTCCTATTGGTGCACGTCGTTTATCATTCAGTCGGTGGGTGGAAAGAGGCAGCGCTCTCTCAAGCCTTAAACGGCATCGTTTGATGCTGGAAGAAATTCCGCGCTCCCTCCCCCCCCAGCCCCCCCCCCCCCAATTCTCTCTGCGTCAATCTCAAGGAACCCTAATCTGACGTTGATTCGGTAAATCTAAAAATTGACTTGAATTTGAATGCTTAGCATTCTATTGGCGCCCAAATTTAACAGAGTTGTAAGACTCGACTTTGGCATCTACCTGTTTCACAAATTTCCTCACTTAAAGATCTCGGTGTTCCCCCTCCCTCCCTCTCTCTCCCCCCCTCTCTCTCTCTCTTTCGTTTTTGACTCGTTCCTACATGTTTCAATTGGCGTCAATCACTGGCGTATTACTACTTGGAATTTCTTAATTATTTCTCAGAATTGGAGTTTGCAGGTGCCCTGTTCCTGTTGGCTTGGAAAATGCCCGCAGAGAAATTTGTGAAGTTGATTTCTGATCATTTTGATTTCTATTCTCGAATAACACAAAGGTACTTACTTTTTCTTCATGAGATATTAGATTACAGTATTTATGTGGTGATATCTGCGCAGTTTTTGTTGCTTAGTTCTAACCACCTCGTTGAGGCCGACCTTTAGAATGAAATGATTCTCATATATATACAAATTTTCTCAGTTATATGAGTAGTATCAGGGGCTAGCTGCTACATGTGCATGAACTGAAGAGTAAGGCATACTTGTTGTGCTTATAATAGAAAAACCAAAAGAAGAAAACAAAGGAAAAAGTAGGGGGAAGCCAATATACCACACTGTTTATTTCTCACATATGTAATGAAAGATAAAAGGGAGAAGAAGTAGAAGAGACACCTTAAGAGACATAAGGGTACATTATTCTGAGTCATGCCAAGACTTCCTTACACTCAATTACATATTGGAAAGCTTCTCCCACATGTGATCCAAGAACCTGAAATAGGTCAATCTCCAAGATTTCTTGAATAATATAGGACCCATGATACACCAAAACCCCACCACGAATCCCCATCCTATGCCCAAATAAAACCACACTGAGATTATTTCATTGTCGTCTTCATTATCTTGAGCATTTTTAGCATTTGGTGGGGCTGCAGTACCATTAGAGCCGCAATCTCTAGTGAGAGGAGGCCCACATAGATTGTTTCCAACAAAGCTAGAAGGATCTAAGCCTCTCAGCTGGGTGCTAGATGGAATTTCTCCGGATAAGAAGTTGTGGGATAAATTCAAGTGGTTTATGAAGGTCAGATTTGAAATGCTTGGTGGAATTTCACCAGAAAGGTGATTCCATGAAAGGTCAAGAGATTCTAATGATCTCATATCACCAATCTTCTTTGGGATTGTTCCTTGAAAATAATTTCGTGATAAATTCAATGACTGTAATGCAACAAGATCCATTAGTTCAATAGGTATCTCTCGTGATAAATTATTACTGGAGAGATCCATGGTGATCACAAGACCAAGTGTGGTTGCATACGCAACATCCATGCCTTTTATCACAACTTGCATGTTATCTCTATATGCTAGTTTAGGATAAATGGATGTTGAGTTTTGGCTAAAGGTCATGGCTGTAAGGTTCTTGAAACAGGTTGGAATTTTTCCAGAAAAATTGTTGTGTGCAAAGTCCAAAAGTTGAAGAGACGTCAGGTGACACAGCTCCTTGGGAATTTGACCTTCAAAACCATTTGAGCGAATGGAGAGAAATCTCAGGTTTCCAAGACTTCCAATCCATGGTGGTAGTTTTCCGGTAAAGGAATTCATACTAAGCACAAGAGTCTTCAAGCTTGAACAATTTTGCAAAGACGAGGGTAGCCCTCCAGAAAGGCTATTATCCTCGAGGTGCAATGATACGAGGTAGCTTAAGTACCCCATTGAGCTTGGAATTCTGCCGGTGAAAAGATTATTTTGCATCCAAACATACTGTAGCAGTGGCCACTCCACCCAACAATCAGGTATTTGTCCGGACAAGATATTCTGTCGAAGACCCAAGGAAACAAGCCTATATTGTTTCTCCATTCTGTGACAAATGACATGAGCAATATCTCCAGAGAAAGAGTTGTCTGAAAAGTCTGCATAATACGTATTTGGAGAGAGAATAGGTAATGGACCATCAAATTGGTTGCTGTGAAGGTCAAAGAGGGAGTCAAGAACATTGCTATGGATTATGTTTGGGATTTGGCCATAGATTTTATTTGCAGAAAGATTGAAATATTCGAAGTTTGCACTCATATTCCAAAACCACATTGGGACACCATCTGAAATTCCAGTGCTAGATATGTCTAAGTTGGCAAGCTTCTTTTGTGATTGTAGCCACTGGGGAAATTGCGGGCCCAATTTCCACCCTCTCACAGCTAGCCTCTTGAGTTTGAAACGAGGAACCCAATCATGACTCACATTTAATGTCAATGAGATTCCGGCTGCTGATAGCACTTTCAGATTGGAGAGATTAGCAAGGTGAACTTCAGACACAATTCCTTTAAGCTTATTTTGTCCAATAAAAAGGTATTGAAGCTGTGAAAGGTGCCAAAGACTTTCGGGAATTGATCCATTAAGCTGATTTTTATTTAAATATAGCACCTCCAAAGAGGTCAATTGTCCCATGCATGCGGGAATAGGACCAGAAATGGAGATATTTCCAAGATCCAATTCCTGAAGATTTTCAAAATGTGGATTTTGAGTTGTGCATTTGCCTATTAAACTTTCGAAAACCTCCGACAAACTCCCCCCAATACTATTAGAGTACAAATAGATCACCTTCAAATGCAGAAGACCCGACATGGACTTTGGTATTGGCCCTTTTAGGTTATTACCAGTAATGCTGAGAAACTCTAGACGAGCGAATTTGTGAAACCAATCTGGTACTGTGGAGCCGAATTCATTATAATCCAAATAAAGATAGGTAAGCAGAGTCAAGTTTTTAAGCCCAATTGGAATGGCACCTTCAAAATTATTATAACCTAAATTTAGGGACACGAGATTATGTAGACCATAAATCCAGCTTGGTATCGAAGGGCCTAAGGAGTTGTAAGAAATATCAATAATGTTGAGTGAAGAAGAAAAATTTGGTGTGTGAGGCAAGGAAGAAAAGGACTTGAGGAGGTTACAACTTGACAACCGCAACTCAAGCAAAGAGGGGAATGAGTTCATTACCTGTAGCCAGTTATGCACTTGGCTAAGATCCACTCCATCCAGCTCTAGTCGTGTCAAAGGGAGGCCAAAAAGCCATTGAAGCTCGTTATTCTTGAACATTAGATCATAAGATGATGCAAGGCCAAGAGAGTGCAAATTTGAGAGATTTCCAATTTGAGAAGGAATAATACCTCCAAAACCAGCCTGAGATAGATTGAGATGCTGCAAGCTTACCAAAGAGCCAATGAAGGTAGGAATTGAGATTCCTCCAAAATCATTGTAGCTGAGATCCAGGACCCTTAGATGGTTCAAATGTTGCAGAGAAGGATTGATGTTACCACCTAGTTGGGTCCTTTGGTAAGCTTCTGTGTCGGCATCACTTACATATGTGTACGGAGCATCCGGCGGAGTATTGCCAAGACGAAGCTCGAATACATGGCCAGCGACGATGTCACAGACAACACCAGCCCATTTACAACAATCAGTTTCATCAGCAGCATTCCAAGAGGAGAGACGATGAGAAGGATCTATGAGATCTTTCTTGAAGCTCAGCAGTGCCTCTTTCTCACTCCCAATGCACAACATGTTGTTTAGTAGTCTGCCAGCTTCCTCGGTGAAGCAGGGATTGAAGCTACCCATTAATGTGAGCAGAACACCAACAAGGGATGGAAATGCCACCAGTTTCATATTGCTTTTTCCTGAAATCAGTATCTTAACAAGTAGAATATTATCAAGTGTAAGGCCTCTTGATTTGAGAGGGAGGGAGGGTATAAGCCTATTTATAGGAAAGTTGAGACCTGAAATCTTGATGTTTCTACATGTAAACATCGGGGCACTTAACCGAAACACCTATTCCATGGCAGGAATATAAAATAATAAAGGACAATGACATGAGCTAGGAAAATGTGGAAGAAATGGAGGAGTTAATGACCAAAAAACTTGACTTTCCCTTTTTCGGTTTCCTAACCAACATGGTTCTGCGTGTTTCTAGATGGTCCTAACACTTTTTCTTGCTTCCTCCTGTGTGATTCAAATCTACTCTTACAGTATTTACAGATCTCTGATCATGCTTCAGGTAACTTTGGCCATACCTATTATTTTTATCCAGAATTTCAATCTTGGTCATGATCATAGATAATAAAATTTTTGCTTTTTATGGGTGGAGTTTTTTTCATTTAGGCGCCAACCGTGATAGGTGGAGTTGTTAAATGTAGGAATTAACGTTCATGATATGCTCTCTGATTTAGAATTTTCAAACATGATTGGAGAGAGAAAGGTAGATCTGTGTGGCTTCCTCCATTCGGTGAATTCCAAAACAAGTCATACCCAAAGGGTCTTGCAGACTTCTTTGGTTTCAATTTGTGTGCTAAATATTAGTCTCGATTGCAAATGACTAACTTGTGGTACTTGACCTGAAGCAGCATTTGGTTGATCCAGGGTACTAATCAAAAGAAACGGGATTTTAAACAAAGAATACAGTAGATATTTCATGGTTTCAATACAGTTCTCCAAATAACTTGTGATCAACCCAAGTTTTCCAAGTCATTTATTCAGTCTCTCCAAACACATGATACAAGGTCTTAATCTATATGGAAATTTGATGACATTTAACAACGATGGAGATATTCTTCCCATTCAAATTAGATATATGAACCATGTCATTGTTTCCCTGTCAACTTCCATCTAGACTTGATAGACTTTGAAGTTTTCAAGGGGGCTTGGCTTCTAAGAATAGCAGAAAAGTATAGAAACAAGCGGTGCTAATTTAGGTTGCATGGTAACAGAATCGGATACTAAACGAAACAAGAAATGGCACTTCGTAAAAATGGAGAAAACAAAAATGTGGGCAAATGGTTAAATATAAAAAACTATAAGTATTTTTATATAAATATTAATTATTTTATAAAAATAATAAAATAATTATATTTTATAATAAAGGTCTAAATAATAAAATATGTAATTATTAGTTATAAAACAAATAATATAAAAAATAAAAATATAATTTATTAAATAAATAATTTATTAAATATAAAAAAATATAATAATTTTTACGTAAATATTAATTAATTTAATATGTTAAAAAGTTTTAAAAACAAAAAAATGTTAGTGTTGAAAAATCGTGTCTTATGCCGACGACTTCGGAAAACAATAAATGTATAGCCAATTTTTCCAGATGGCAGTTGGACATTTTTGGAAGGAAATAGATCGATATCTAGGAAAACAATAAATGTATGGCCAATTTTTCCAGATGGCAGTCATGTCTTCGACTAAGACATTTTTGGATAGAAACAGATTGATATCTGCTCTTCTTGATGACAAGTGATATCAGACGCGTGAATTGAATGATGATCAGTGTTGTGGAAATTACTTGATTGAGGTTGCTCAAGCCTCGCCCGTGTTTGCCGAGCTTTTACTTCAAGCTTTCCCGATTCTCTTATCGTGTCTGCCAAAGTTTCAATTCAAATGTATTTGTTAAACGAATTTTATCCGGTATCTAAAATATTCCCCAATTTAATATGGGAGTAAAAACAAGATGAACGTATATATACACAACTTTTCTTTTATATTTTTATAAAAATTATTTTCATACTTTAAACCGTGATTTCTTTCGATATTATCAAATAAACTATCAAATAAATGACTGACACTCACCCACTTCAAATGTATTTGTTATTATACAATTATTGTCACCAATATTAGCAAAATAAGAAAGAGGCTCGTCTTTAAGAACCTTAACCATTAGACTACTCTTGCGTATCTGACTCCTTCCACAGCCACAGAGTGGGGCACAGAAGAGGGGTAAAGGAGAAAATAAAATCTTCTTCAAAATCTACCATGAGGTTTGCATAAATGGCATGACTACAACACCTAATGCTCTACCTTTACCAACTACGGGAACATGAGTACATACATCATACACAATATTTTACATCAATAACCCCACTTCCAAATGTAACCAAAACTAGGGGTACAAATATATAATTTACTTCATATGAAGTTTTACAATTGTATGGTGTGTTTAATCACAGAACCATCCGACTCATCACCAGGTTCACATGATCTGTCAAGAGGAGGCATAATATCTGCATTTGCTACTTCAATCCTTTCCTTAATTTCATCTAGCTCGGCCTGAACTCTTGATAGCTGTGATGTCAACTCCAATTTCTCTCTCTCCCATGCAGCTTTCTCCTCGTTCATTCTTTGCTGCAACTGATACAGCTCCATTTCCGCAGGGTCCAGCTCTTCTAAGTGACTCTCGTTCCTAGGGTAGAATTCCTCAAACCAACAGAAATATCCGCATTGCTGGCAACAATATGGAAAAACTTTTAAGTATCATTGTACTGAGAATCAAGTTGAAAGCAACACCTAATATACATACCTGGCTTGGCCGTTTCGAACAACTATAGAATGGCCTATATGGATTTCTGGCTGTTCTTGACAAGCGCAATTTAGCAGGACTTCCGCAGAAGCAGTATACTTCACATTCTTCCTCAGATCCTTCATTATCAGTCATTAAGCAATCTATGTCCCTTGGGTCCACAGACTCCTCTGAACCAGCTGAGTCCTCTAAGGACTCCAGGTCCTCCTGGGAACTCATTGTGCAATCTGAATCCTCTGAGTCGGGCAAGCCTTCCTCTGAGGCTTCGGAGTCCTGTTAGAATAGATAAAATCATAGCCACTAGCATATAAGAAAATCATCATAATTTTGAAAGATTGATTCCAAGTGTTACTCCATATATCCCAGAACAATGAGATGAAGAGTGAGTGGTTGGATCAGGTTTTGCTGCTTGAACAACCCCCCAAATAGTTATGCTCCCAATTCATGAAACTTCATTTGTGATGAAGGATGAGACATGAGACTGAATAATTTGGACTCATAAAACCATGAAGAAGGCTAGGCTTCCCATTCTAGAAGCAGACTTGAATAGATTGCAAACACAATGTAAATATAAAAGAAGGCCCGGTAGCCATTTCTGACACTGCCTAGCAGAGATAAGGAAGAAACTAATTGAATAAAGTATAAACTAATCATGGCACATGATTTTTATCATCCAATGTGGCACTTGATAGGCTGTACCAATTCTACTACATCACTGCACGCATGCAAGACCTTTAGGACTCCAAAACAATTGCCACCAGAATACAAGCATGGCAAGTGAAAGGATGTGAAAAAGATTACCTTGTGGGACCTCAGTGGCAGCATTTTTCATGGTTCCTATGCTCATAATGCTGGGAGAATCTATTTATTTCTTAACACGGAAGCTGCAAGGCAGATTGAACTGTGGCCTACCACAAATTTGGATTGAATTAGTTTTGAAATCTGAAGATCAAAGACCTGGGTCCGGGCACATTGTTTCATTTGATGCTGAAAAATTCAACAAATTCCACAAAAGCTTATAAATGCTCACCACCACACTCATAGGGCAATAACCTTTTAGATTTGTGGCTCCTTCCTTTTGGGAATAAAGGCTAAAATCGTACTGTTCATACTACTAACAAAGTCTTCAGAATGGAAACATTGTAACTCCTCAAAAAGAGCATAACATCCCTCTTAATCATCTCCCAGTTCTCTTTGAAGAACTCCATGGAAAGACCATCTGGCACCACACCATGGCCTTCTCCCCATTACAATCCTTCAAACTGAGAAGGACTTCCTCTTCCATGAATTGCCTCTAAAACCAGAAAACACTATTCAGTCCAATGCTATCAAAAGCCTGGACCTCCACCATGTCTCTCCTTCTATCTCAATGCTTTTTGATTCAATTTTCTTTCAGACGCAAGGCTGCAAATTAGACATTTTATGGAAATATTGTGTGTCTATCCCCTTCTTTGAGCCAAAGGACACAGGACTTCAGGCACCATGAAACTTCCTCCATACCTAGAGAGTGAACCAACTCATTCTTAAGAGCCGTTCTCCTTTCCAACACAGCAGCTCCAATGGATCCTTCCCTCTCCACCTCACTAACCCTAGAAATCTCTCCCATGATTCTCTCCTTTCTACAATGACACATTTATGGGGTTCACTTTGTTCCTTATCCTAAACCATTTTTAACATACTCCAGTCTTTAAACCCGTTTCTTTTAGCCACGTGTTCTCAAAGAGAGAAGTAATTGAGCCTCAACACTTTTCGTTAACCTCCAACAGAAAAGGACATTGACCTAAAACAGTCCCCAGAAGAACTTTTTGAATTTCATTTGCAGACTCTCATCCCAATCCTCTGAAGGAAGATGCAATCCGTTCTTGAGTCTTGAAAAAGATGAATTTTCCCAAAGGTTGGACCAAGTAAATCACCCTCCAGCCATTTGAACATCTAACTACACAAATTGTTACACAAATTGTTAAACAATAAACAAATTCCTAAAACTGGGCAACAGATTCTTAGTATGGTAGTTGTCTGTGATCATCGGTACACCTGCATTAGCTACACCTAATTAGCAGGATATTGGTCCCCCAGAGACACAAACCTCATTTAGTTTGAAATGTAAGTAGCAGTATACTAGCGCTGGCATGCATGTAGCAACTAGCAAGGTACAAGATTCTGAAAAACATCAGTATATACCATCAAACTAAATGCATGTAGCAACCTCATTCAGTTTTGCTATTCTTTGCTCCATGTTTCCCCTTCGAGAAACATCTGTATATACCATCAAAGACGTAAATGTAATTTGATAATGGAATAGCAAAACTGGAATACCCAAGTTGATCAAAGAATCCAAACACTCAAAAAAGGTTAAAATCTCCCCCCTATTAGGCCCAAATTAGGGAAATACCCCTAAATTATGGCAAAATCAAGGCCCAAAAATGCTGGCAAGGACCTTGTCCCACTTGACCATAATTTCTGGGATTTTTAACTTTTCATGTGCTGGAGAACCCAAGAAAGGGAAAATTCTAGGAGTTCTCTTTAGTGGAAACCAATTAATGAGAATGTCTAATTTCAGACTAATCTATCAAACGATGCACACCAGAGTGTAGGGTTTATCCTGAGTGTGCCTCTGCCCGCGTAGTTTCTAGGTTGTTGTATAACATTCTAGGAACCCTATTCAGAGCAAAATCAAATAGTGGGTCCATCTGATTTTTGGTTTAATCATCCATTAACAATACATAAAGAAAAACCCTAATTTCCTAGAAATTATACCCATAAATTTCCTTTTAAAAAAAATACCCGCAATCTCAAACAAAATCAAAAACAAAGAAATTCAGTATCGCGTACCGATTGAGGAGGCGAGAAGAAGAAGAAACCGAAGAAGCGAAGAAGGGAATAGGCAAAAATGCAGAGGAAAAGGAGAGAGAAGTGGCGAGAGAGAAAAGCTTCGACAATGAGAGCAATTAAAACGTGACTGAGCAGTTGGGTTGTTCGTGTTAACACTCTCCACGCCAACAAGAAGAAGAGGAGGAATCCAAGAAGAAACCAGAAGGAAACAGGTTCCAACATTTGAAGAAAATTATCAAACCCAGTGGATTGATTGTCCAATCACAATCAATCAATCACTCTCTCTCTCTCTCTCTCTCTTCCAGTCTCGCCCTTGTTCCGCTTTTAGAGGGTTGGATTGGGTGTGCCTAGTCCTACTCAAATTAAACCCCCCAACTCATTAATATCGATCTGGCCTCTTGGCAAAATTCTAATTCAAGGTTTTTCAATTAACGATCTGTTTTATTATCTCTCCCTAAAATCTTAATTTTAAAATTAAAAATATAAATAAATATCATTACAATTCAATACTATTTTTAATACTATTTTAAAATTATTTCAATCAAATAAAATTTTACCATCTCATAAAAAAAATTTAAATTTTAATGTTAAAATATAAATAATTTTTACTTTAAAATCTTATGCAAGTCTCTCACTCATGCATTTTATCGGTTCCATCAATGTCATATGAGTATACATATTTAAACTAATTATAATCAAATGAGTTTTGATTGTACCATTTGATGTTAATATCATTGATCAAATTTTTTAATCGAGAATAATTTAAAAATAATCACAGTATAAAAATTATCTATAATTTTAACTTCATAATTTAGAGCAAAAGTAGCCTTAATATATATTCATAATTTTAGAGCAGAAGTGGTCTTAATATATATGGTGTTTTTCTTTTAAATAAAATGTCCACTCCATGTATAAAATGTTTCTCAACTTGTGGGGATATGGAATGATAAATGTATATATACGTAGTTTTTTCTTTATATTTTTTTATAAAGAAACTATTTTTATGTTTTAAATTTATAACTTCAAAGTTATCAAGGAATAATTTAACTATTGCACCAATGAATAACTTAATCATTACATTTTAAATAAATCATTGATAATTAATAATTACGATAAATATAATAAAATTTGATTCATATCGAATTAAAATTTTGAGAGGTAAAACTCTTTTCACCTTTGATTTTATCGTGCATCAAACCCAAACTTGAGATCCTAATACCCGGACCTGGTGTTAGTACATGGTGTAGGCTATGTAGGACTAATGTTTCCTTCGCATTATTTTTTCTTTTCTTTCTTTTTTTTTTTTTTTTTTTTTTTTTTTTGGGTTTAGAGGTTTCAAGTGCAGATAAAGGGTGTTTATTTAAATAGCTTACTCGTTTATAAAAGGACAAAATGCCTCTTTCTTGTTTTAATTGGCTATGACATAAATTTATGATGATTATTTCTTTATTTACTTCTATAAAAAATCTTATCTTCTATAATTTGAACATATCTAAGTAAATTTTCAAGTATGTATGTGAAATGCATTTAAAAAAAAAATATTGATTCTCAAGCTAAAATTTGTTGTTTTTTTAAAGCAAAATATTAATTAGGAGAAGCATTAATGAAAAGAAAAAATGAAAAGGACTAGAGGGACTTTGAGTTGTGCTTTGAGATGAGAAATTGTAACAATGTTTCAAATTTGTCTAAACATGATTGCCAAATAACTCCATCCATGCTACATGCAAATACATAACTTGGTAAAGTAAAGATGAATCATAGCTAATATATTCAAATGATTTCACGTACCGATTGATAATTGATATAATATGAAAAAAAAAAAAAAGGAAGCTAACGTACTCTCAACAGCAATATCATAACCTAGTTATTGCCCATTTTCTATATATTACAACATTTACATACATTTGAAATTACATTCTTCTAGGTGCTCCCTATTTGTTGGGAATCAATGGCAAATCAACCTCGTCACACCATTCAACACACCTTGTCTCAAAATAACAGCTCTTCACATCACAAGGCCAATAACTCAACCAAACCCTACCTCCAATTCTCCATTTCAATACACTCCCTTCCATTTCCTTGCTCAATCTCCATACCACACTCTCTCCATACTCGTCTCTGGCAAAAACTATGCTACCATTTTTACTAAAAGGTCTATTCACACCTGTGTAACGCTTCTGAAACCCTAACCCCGGTTTTCGACTATCGCCTATAGATGGGTTCCACGTTGCTGTCTCTGCACCGGTCATGTTATCACACAAGATTGCCTCAAAAATGGCAGCATTTCCCTCTACATCTTGATCCCATCTCCAATTCTTAACCTTAGTTCTTGTAGACGTCCTCAAGGTGGACTTGACCCTAGGAAGTTTTGATTTTTCAAAATTGCCCTTGACCATTTTCTGGGTCTCAATTTCTTTCTCCACGTTATCAGTGGACCGGCCCAAACTCATATGGGCCACATATGTAGCCCCAACCTCTGGCCCGACCCAAACCCGAATTCTTGATGGAAAATGCCTCTCATTGGCATATGGGTCCTCTTCATTTTTATTGAAACCCAGTTTTGCCACGTGGAAGCGTAGATTATCAACACCTGCACTTACCCGAATGAATCCTTCACAAAATTCAACTGAATATTCTAACTGAACCACAGCCTCTAGTTGCTGATGTGCCAAAGCATATCTTAGTGCAGACTCTTTGGCTTCGACTATGGGGTACAAACTTCTTTTCTTGTCGACGCGTGTGCAATTCATGGACATCACAGGCGCGTATCCCTTCAAAGTCCAGAAACCATGAGTTTCCCCTGCATAGCAAAATCCTAGAGTGGGCAATGGTACCAACTGACCTAAACCTGCGCCGTTTGCCTCCCTTAAAATTAACCACTTTGCTAACATGTACCCAAGGGAGCGTACCAAACACAACTCCACGTCAACACCTACAGAAACAAAGAAAGTTCTCAAAACCGGCGCGTGCTTCCACGACAACCCCTCAATATTAGGGCCCAACAAGGAGTGAAAATACAATGACCCAACTTCACTGGGCGCGTCACATACGCACAACCAAAAAAGTCGCATGAGGAAAACGAAGTCGAAAAACCCCGAAAATGATTCGGGCGAGTGGGAGTCCAAAACCCAAGAAACTGGTTCGGGTTTAAGCTTTCGGAGTTGAGAGCGAGGGCAAGTGCTAACATTACCATTAGGTGCACGCAAAATAACTTCCTGGAGTAGCTGAAGTACAAGCGGTAAGAAAGGCTTGTCTGAGGAGAGAGGACACGCGTCAGAGACCCAGAGAGTCTTTTGATCATTGGAGGTATTAAAAAAGCCTTCTATGCATATAGAGAATGTAACAAGAGCTTCAGCGTTGGAACCTGAAGTTCTCTCAGCTTTCAAGTGAATGGATTGGGTAGGGCTGCTGGCAAGTTGGAGAGTGAGTGGAGGGTTGGACTCTGACCAATCTTCTGAACCGGGAAGGTTGCATATCCATGACCAAATCTCCATTTTTGAAACCTCGAAGGTTTTCTGGTTTTTGGTTTAGTTTTTGGAAGGGTGTGTTTTTTGGTTTGTGGGAATTTAAAGGGAGATTGAGTGATAGAATGTTTGCCAACTTGGGATTGTTTTTAGCCACTTAAATGTGATAAAAATCTAGTGATCGATAGAATAGATGGGTATGAATTAGGAGTAGGCTTGGTGTGAGTTGAGATTTTAGTTTTGGTTTCATTGAATAGAGAAGTCACTATACGAAAATGACTTGCATGGACAGGACATGTAATAAGACGAAGAAATTGTGTTATGGGGTTTACAGTCTTACACGTTAGAGTGTGAGAACCACTGTTTATTTGGACAGGGTTTAGAATGTCTCGGGTCGCCTCATTTTGTTTTGGCTAGAAAATTAGGGTTTTCCAGGTAGAAGTTAGAATTTAGATTCAAACTAAAATTTTATGAAAATTTTTAATTGAAAGTTAATATTTAATACGATCTCAATTTTTCTTAATGAAGGTCGGTTAGATATTACCGACTATATTTAATGAAATAAAAATATGATTATTTTTGTCTGACAAATAAAAAATAATTAACTGAAAAAGTGATATGAAATAAAGTACAATGACATAAAAAAATCTATATAACTCATTTCATTTAGTGGGACAAAAACTTATTATACGGTTAGTATTAAATATTTGAAATTTTATAAATTCATAAAATTTATTTGGTAATTTAATTTTTTAAAGAGTTTTAATAAGTTCCGAAAATAAAATATTTACAGTCTATGAGAATGATTGACTAAACTAATAACCTCTATGTTTAAAAGCTTATAATGTCAAGAAATTTGTTTAGAAAATTTTTTAAAGGGTTTATAAACTCTAAAAATAAGTTATTTGGAGTTTATAAACTATTTTTTAAAAAAAAAAAAAAGAAAAAGAGTAGTTTCATCCTAACTTTTTAATGAAGTTTTTAAACTGTTTTATTTTAACCTATAAATTAACTAAATTCTCCTTATTAATATTTTATTATCCAATATTTACTTTTCTATTTTTTTTCCATCCCTATGTGTAAATAACCTAATATTAATTTTGTGTAAATAAAAAGTTATTTACATGATATTGATAATAATTTAGTATTTATAATTATTTCAACATTAAATATAGTTTATAGGAACTTATTGTTACCAAACATAACAATAATTTAGGTTTTTCATTTATTTGATCCAAACACTTTAACAATTTATTTTAAAAATAAAATATATTAACTTATAAACTCTAAAAATATTTCATAAACTTTAGGAAACTATTCAAAATAAGGTTAATTAAATGGGTCCTAAATTGCATCAACTTTTTTATGCATCTTATATAAATATATATATATATATATATATATATATATATATATTACATATAAACTAACAAAAATGTCATCATTAATATTTTATTATCCCATTTTTACTCTTTTCCGATGCATCGATAAATAGCTATTTATTTAAAATTAATAATACAATGTTCTTTTTAGGCATTTCAATATTAAAAAGAGATCATAATCACTAATTATTATCAAACAAAACAATAACTTTTAAGTTGACAAATTGCTGTGTAAACAGTTGGATTTCATTTTATCCAAAAATTTTAGTACTTGTTTTGAGTTAAATGCTTATTAGCTTATAAATTATTAAAAATAAATATAGCTAAACACCCTTTTTTCCTTAGAATTAAGTGGGTTATTTTTTTTTTTATTTATTTATTTTTTACTTTCTAAAAAAGTCATTCTTTAACATAAAACATATACTAAAGTAAGATTTTAGTCTATCAAATTTCATAATTAATTTTTTCATCAAAATTTGAATCGAGATCATTAGATTGGGGAAAAGAGTTGTAATCATTAGATTGTTTCATTGAGAATAATTTCATAATAAATTCACCCAACCGTTGATGTAACATCAGCATATTGACTGATAAGAGGATTTTAACACCAATTATAATGTAATTTTGTCACAATCTTTATATTATTCAACTTTTTATCCTCAACTTTGTCTTATATCCACTTACTCTTGCATCATTAGCATAATTTGCCATCATCATATCAGAACGTTTCATCAGCATGAAAGACACACAAAGTTATAGTGAGATGAATAATTAATAGCGTGGGGCCAAAGTTGTTGATGACCCTTTTGTTATAGTGAGAGAGAGAGAGAGAGATGGAACAAACTGTGCACTTCCGATCATGACTACAAATATATGCATGCACATGCACCAGAGAGGTCTGGATTGCACGTCGTGGTGGGCGTTGGTACACACAGCAATGGTTGGTTTAAAGAGATTCTCGTTCAGTCATAGACGTACGAACACATATGTACACACTCACAGAGGAGGGGAAGAGAGAGAGAGAGAGAGAGAGAGAGAGAGATGTCACGCACATTTTGTGTACTTCCGGTCATGACTACAAAGGTATGCACATGCACCAGAAAAGTCTGGATTGCATGTCGTCGTTGGGCGTTGGTACACAGAGCAATGGTTGGTTTAAACAGATACACGTTCAGTCACACGCACACATACACACACACTCCCAGAGGGGAGAGAGAGAGAGAGAGAGAGAGAGAGAGGGAGGGAGATGTGCTTAGCCGCCAGTCCTTTGTGTTCTAATAAGATGCTTTCGACAAAATTTTTGCATTTGAATTAACAAAATTTGTATCAATCTACAAGCTATCGTTCGTTTTGTCGTGGATTTTTTTTTTTTTTTTCCTTTTATGAGAAGTTTCATGTTTTAAGCGGTGGTACAGCTACACAGGAATTTTTTTTTTTTAAATAAAAAAACCTTGACTACTAGAATTCTTGCTAGACTGCTGGTGTTTATTAAAAAGTTTACTTAAAAAGTACAATTACAAGAAGTAGTAGACTTCCACTTGTAACATCATTCATATGGCTGCTACGAGGTGAACTTGTGATGACTGATGAGCCTATGGAGTCGGTTAAGAAAAAATAGTTCAGGTCAGTAACTGTCCAACCCGTCTAAACCTGACCAAGAATAACTAGGCCTAAGAAGGGAGAGAAGAAAGTCTGAGCATGACCCAACCCAATGGTCTGTTTTAATATCATTGTCCTCCTAACTCGACCAAAAAATGATTTGCCCGCCTACTAATAAAAATATAGACTTTTGACGGACGGATAATTAATATGGTAGATAAAAATATCAAAATTTTTAGAAATAAAAAAAATTATATTAAAAAACTTCTTTCCTAATTTGAATCCGATAAAACTCGAATCATATTAATCAAAATATGATTTCAGATATCGATTGATTACAAATATATATATATATATATATATATATATATATATATATATATAGACTTTTGGGAGAAATACCGTAAAACAAAATCTAAAATTAATCGAGAATAAAAATTGGATATGAATTCAAAATATAATTGCATAAACCCTCAAAATTTAATATTTCTATACATCTAATTTACAAAATATTAGTATATAAGTGCAGGGGCGGATGGGTGAAACTCGGGATGGTCACCCCCTCAAATTTAAACACTAAAAACATCAATAACCCTACCATATTAGAGTCAAGATATTTAACTTAAAATTTTATTGTGGGCACTATATAATTTTTCATGAAATTGATTTTTTATTTTTTATGTTTTAATTAATCTTATTTAATAAAATAAAGATTTAATTATTATTCTTGTTGATTGTTTTTCTTTTTATTCCCTGTTGAATTAGATCGATAGCTTGAGCAGTAATCTGTCATTTCCACAACCATTCCATCACACGCATTTGCAAACCTCAGATATGACGAAAGGTTAAGGAATGCATTACCCTCGGAATCCCAAAAAGGTTCCCTAATTGGATAATCGACAGAGAGAGAGAGAGAGAAATAGAGGTGTCGGGGAAAAGGCAAGAGGCAGCATGCGAACTGGCACCAGTTTGGGGCATCTGACTGTCCGTGTCCGTGTCCGTGTCTTCTCTCTTGTGTTACCAGTTAACCCCACCTAAAGATTTTCCCCACGTGTCTTCCAAATCTTCGTGCTTCCCACGTGTGTCCTTCTAGACTTTTCCTTTTTCTTCTTTTCCAGCTCGGCTTGCGTGACTTCCCTTCACGCTCTCTCTCACGCCCTTCAAAGGTCCACTTGCAATCAACACACAAATCTATTTTGTTCGGTTTGATTTTTTTGCTGCGCAAATGTATTTAATTCTTTGGTAGGAGTATTGAAACCAAAGCGTTTGAGTTGTCTTTATAAATTATTCAGATGAAAAGATTTGAAGTAATTTTTTTTTTTGAGTTTTAATATAAGAAAAAATGAAAGAAAATGAGAGATTTAGAGGATTTTAATTTAAATTTTTTTTCTCTTAAAAGTAGAAAGAAATAAAAAAAAGAAAATATTAAGATTAAAATATTTTTATATTTTAAAAATACTCTTTAAAAACTAAAAATAAAAATTTTTATTTCCAATGAATTTTATTTTTTTTCTTTCATAAAATTTTTAAATAAAATAAAGAAAAAATTATAATTTTCTCTCTTTTTTTTTTTTCTTCTAACTAATCTTTTTTTTTTTCTTTAAAACTCCAAAATATATTGTTAAAGCATAAGTTTGTATTAAAAAAAAAATGAGAAATGTATAATGATGATTACATTATCCTTTTTTTGTTAGGAAAAAAAAATTATATAATTATATGTATTTATAAAAATTTAGATACGAGATCTCTTAAAAAAAAAAAAATGAGAAGAAGAGCTATTTAATGTTTGAATATTTATGCAAGGACATGATGATCACTTTATTTCATAGTTGGACGTTCCCCCACCTTAGTACACAGCAATGGGAGAAACTAGGGATGATCTTCTGACTCGGGCAGCTCCCATGCATCCGTGACCATGACAACCCCTTATGCCCAAATCGGACTCTTCACTTGTGGCGGAATCAATGTTAATTTTGAGCTCAAAGGTTGACACCTGACCTTGTTTCATCAAACCTATAATCCTTACTTCTTAACCCAATGTCACCTTTGACAACTACATCAACTAATTGTGTAACAAAAGACATCAACATATCTTAGAGCATGAGTTTATTAGATTGGTTTAAGCGCTTGGAATAGTATTAATTGTCTCTAAGTGACAATCTAATAATCACAGTCTGTTCTCGATCTGATAATTTTAAATTTAAATTTTGATATAATAAAAAAATCATTAAAAAAATAAAATTTAACGGATTAAAGAGTTCAAAAGTTGTAATTTAGATTTGAATCTGATACTAGCAAAAGCATCCAATTTGGATCCTTTTGTTAGTTAATTTTTAGGTAAAATTTTAAAAGAAAACTTAAAATCCGAGGTAGCCAATCAAATGAAAAAAAATTATTAAAATTGTTGGGCCAAGCCCCGATCAGTATTTGGTCAAATTAACTCGCTCCAGATTTACTTACATATAAATAAATTTAAAATGAAAATGATTATCAAAAAGTTAGGATTTAAGTTTTTTCTTATCGGTACATGATAAGGTATTTTATCTTATCCAATAATTGATTCGACACATCCATTATGAATTATTGAATCATCGAGGTCTCCGAAGAGATAATTTAGTAATCACAGCCCTCATTTTTAATATGAAGATTTTAGATTCAAATCTTTGTATATATATATATATATATATAAAGAATCATAGAGTAGAAATAGCATTTTTAGACCTATAAACGAACCCAATTTTTTCCCCCTTTCCTTGGAGATTCATAAGTTTATTAAGTTTGGATGATGCAGTATGAGATGATTCTCTCTTATACAATCACTAAACAAATTAAAATCATTATTAAGATTTGAATCTATTTATTTAAGAAAAAAATTAATGAATATATTAATTATAAGAGTATGATTACATGTATTAGTGATTCCAATCTCGTGACCCAGCTCATGAAGATTATGGTTTAATTCCTCTAACAACCTAAATGATTAAACTTTTGAATATAATTTTCAAAGTCATTAAGAAACGCGATTTGACTCAATTTTCCTTTTTCCCTATAATGTCATGTTAGATAAAATTATCCTAGTAATAGTATTTTCTGGATTTTTTTTTTGTTTGAAATTAACTCTATTAAAATTTTTTTATAATATATATAATACTCAAAACATTTACAATATCCTACATTTATAATATGTTTAAAAATAAAACTTAGGTTAGCGAAGCGAAGGATTTTTAAGAAACCATAGAACCCCAACACATGATAATAGAACATACAAAAATTTCAGAGAAAAGAAGCATATTCTTCTCTTTTTCAATATATAGAAAAACAAAAACTTAGAAAGGCGAATAAGAGCTAATGGACAATTGATCTAATAGGTAAAGATATTAAATTTTTTAATTAAGTTTCAGATTTAAAACTTAGAAATAGAAAAAATTATATTTGATGACTTTTTTCTAAATTGAATCCGATAATGTTTGGACCGAATTTCTTAAAGTATGACTTATAATATCGATTGATTTAAAAAAAAAAAGAAAAAAAAAAGAATACGGTGTGGCATTAGATAAACTTGGTATTATTACAATATTTTAGAGGTGTTTTGGAGAATATACATTACGGTGAAATTAAAAAATTATTTTAGTGAGATGAAATATAACATGTTGGAAGTAATAGGGATGGAAGTCTTTTAAAAATAAAAAATATTATTATTATAAAAGACTTTAATTATATTTTTAGAATTTTATACAACAAATTTATGATTTTTAATAGATTTTTAAAATTTTAAGCTTATTTTTTAAATGCGCATTAAAAGTATACGCTTAAAAAATCTTGCTTCCCCCCTGTGGCTTGGGCCCACGACCATGTACACATTTGGTAAAATTAAATATCTATGGGGTATTTTGAAAATTACAAAATGGTAATTATTTGATGTTGAACTCTTTTTTATTGTTGTTATTGAAAACTTCCTTATTATTTTAATTATTATTATTACTAATTAAATTGGGCCGAATATGTAATCTTCAAACGTTGGCTCAACCCAATTATAAATGGGTCTCTTTCGGTCACTTGGCACTATTATTTTATTTATTTATCTATTTTTACTTAAACCGATTAGTATTTAAAATTATATTTCGATTAATTCAGGTCGAACTATTATTAAATTCTTTTTAGAGGGAATTTTCTCAATATAATCCTTTTTATTCATAAAATTCAAAACCTAGTCTTGATTGGCACTATTAATTTTCTCATATGTTATGAGCCACGTAAATTTATAGATGTTAATATTTTTTTGTTTTTTAAATATTGAATTAATTAATATTTATATAAAAATATTTATCTTTTTATATTTAATAAAAATATTTATTTATTTATAATTTTTGTTTTTATATTATTTTGTATTATTAATAATTATATATAAAATCATTTTAGATTTTTAATATAAAATATGGTTATTTTATTATTTTTATAAAAAAAATTAATATTTTTGTTAAATTTTTATTTTATTTATATTTACCGGTTTATCCACGTTTTTATTTCTACTCTTATAAAATATCATTTTTTTTTCATATTATTTCGTATTCATTTCGATTCAATTTCCGTATAACCTAGTCTAACACAATCCTCATATTTTAGATTTTTGAAGTTTTATCCACTATTAAATAATTTTAAAAATCTTAATTGAATTCAACATGTTTCAGCTGGTTTTTATTTTATTTAAAAAATAAATTAAAGATAAAATAGGAAGTTTAAATTTGTCCAATAGTGAAAATTTGAGTTATTATTATATTGATAAATATGTATATTAAAAATTCAAATCTAAGGTTGATATAGCCTTTTACTGGTTTGCTGTGCTAGGCATTTTCAGCAACTGAACCGGGTTTTTGGGGGAAAGCAAGAGAACCGGGTGGTGTTGGAGGACGAAACTAAACCACACGGTTTTCTCGAGCCGAGTGGGAGGAGCTTTGACTGAAGACTAGAAATTAGAAAACGAAGAAACCAAAAAAGGGGCTCTCCTAGTCCTCAACCTCATCTCGGAAAGTCCAACAATCAAACTTGTGTTTGTACGTCAATGTCATGTAACCGCCTGTAACGCCAACCAAACACCTTCTCTCTCTCTCTCTCTCTCTCTCTCACACCAGTCAGCCTAAATCCAAGAAACACGTACTAACAAACAAAACACAAAACACACAATCAATTCTCTCTCTCTCTCTCTCTCTCTCTCTCTCTTTCTACGATGGAGGAAAATGAAGATGGTTTGTTCAACAATGGAGGAAGTGGGAGTTTTTCCCGGTTACTATTTTCCGAAGAAATTGATTATTTTAGCTCTTCCTCTGTTTTTTCCTCTACAAACCCTCCTAAAATGCTCTGTTTTGGGGACGACAAGCAAACAAATGCTGAGTTTTGCGAGACCATTTTGAAGCAATCTGGGATTACGTACAGCGATTCAACTTCTACTTCTTCTACCAGCAACACCACCAAGAACAACTCACTCTCTAAATCCACTGTCAGTGAAAAGCATTCATATAACATTCCTCTGTTTTCTTTTTTGAAAATTTCATTTTTAAGTGTCTTGAAATTTTCTTTTACACACTGTATTGTCCAATCCAATGAGAAATTTTTGTATGAAAGTTTTCATTTTTGGGTTTTTATTTTTACCCATATTTTCCCCTGTTATTGCTTTTTGAAAAATTTTATTTATTTATTTCTGGGTTTCCTGTTTTTCTGTTTTCAGAAATGTAAAGTGGGAAATGCAGAGCAAAGGAAAAGGAATGGCGGGTCGGGTTGTGGAGCTCCAATGGGAGGACAGATAAATTGTAATAATAAGAGATCCAGATGTGAAAGCCAAACCTCAAAGGTCAGATTTTGATGGCTGATTGAATTTTGATTTGTACTTTAGCTCCTTGTTTTAACTCGAGTCAAATGATTTTTCTTTTTTTTTTTAATAAAGAAAAAATGATGGGAAATTTTTCTTTTTCCTTTTCTTTTTGTTGGGTTATATTGAATGATAGGCGAAAAAAGAGAAACTTGGTGAGAGAATCACAGCATTGCAGCAACTTGTCTCTCCTTTTGGCAAGGTAAATTTTGAAGTAGGTCTTGTTTTATTATCTTTACAAATTACTTCTTGAAATCATTCTCAAAATAGGTTTTTGTGTCTGTGTTTTGGCCGTGTTTTCAAAATCAAATCTGATTGGTCGGTTCTATTAACAATTATTTTATAATTTGGTTTAATTTTTATGTTAAATTAATGAAATTAAATTTAATTAAAATGGAGTGAATCATTCAAAATGATTCAAAGAAAAAAATATATGTGATTTTTTTCATTTCATTTATTTTTTTTTTCTTTGATTTTTCATAAAGATTTAAATTTATTTTTTAATAAAAATATATATTTTATTTTATTTTAAAATATATAATATATAAAATATATATAATTTTATAGTGATGTGAACATTGGTTTTGACCCGTATCTATGATTATACTAGAAAGCCTATTTGATTTGATTGGATTCTTTATCTCGCTTGAATGATGTCAAAATCATAAATAGACCTCTATAGTTTTGCCTAAGGTAGGGCAGAAAGGGGAAGGGGAAGGGGGGACAATAATTTCTCACTTGGGAAGAGTGAACCTCATTTGGGTAAATTTTTTATTATATAAATTTATTAAAATAATAAATTTGAGTTTTCTTAGGTTTATGCATTCGTCTTAGCTTTGCATGTACCATGTTGTTGATGTGGTACGTCGCCAAGCTTTCATCATTTATATGTACGTGAATGCCAAGCAAGAGTATTTAATAAAATAAAAGGTAGAAGCAAATCATATTTTATACTTTAACATTGAATTTTTATTTTTATATTGGATGAACTGATTTTTAAAATTATATTTTAATTAATTCGATTTAAATTATTATTAAATTTTTTTAAGAAGATCTCTTTTAATGTAATTTTTTTTTTATTCTTAAGATTCGAAATTAAATCTTGATTAAAGAATATAACATCATTCTCACATCATCAATTGCCCATTGGTAATGTCTATATTACATTAATGTCATATGGAAACTATTTTTTGTCTATAAGATTTGATATTCCTAAGGTTTGATGTTTTTGAGATGGAATTAACATAATTGGTTAATTTTATTTATATTTTTACCCCGTAATTAGGATTTTGTAAGTCATATCGAGTTTTAATTCGTTTTATAATGTAAAAATTTTATATTATTTTTAGTTAGAAATGTATATTTCTGAAAATGTCAAAACAGCTCTCTGATGATCACATTCACAATTCTGATACGAAAACTATTTAAAATATAAAATATGATGTTACTATAGATATTGTTGACAAGGACTGAGAAGGTGAATTTTGGGGAAATTGACAAAAAAAAAAAAAAATGCAGACGGATACGGCATCGGTGCTGCACGAAGCGATGGGATACATCAGGTTTTTGCATGATCAAGTTCAACTCTTGTGCTCTCCTTATTTGCAGCACTTGCCTTCCTCTCCCCACCACCTCTTCTCCTCTGTAAGTCTGTCAGATTCTCACTCTTGTTATTTCAATTTCTTGTACTTCCCTTTCATCTCTCTTTTGTTTGCTTTCTTGTTTTTTGCTACATTATTGAACTATCCTTTCCTTTCTTATATGCAATGCAACTTTTTTTTTAATATTCTTTTTTACCACAATGAAGCAAGAAAATTAAATTTGCATATTCAGGATTTCATGAGAAATGTTTTTTTTTTTTTAGTAAATGACCGGGATATCGATAATTACATTAGTCCGACTAGTGGCAGACCTCAAGAACTGAGTTGAGGCCAATGCAATATTATTCTTATTACATTGTAGGAGCTAAATGAAAAGTCGAAAAAGCTTAGAACTTTGAGCTACCCGTTTGATATTTCTACTAAAACCCAGTGGAAATTTTTGAAATAATTAAGAAAAGTTTGTGAAATTTTCTAAACTTTTTTTTGGGGGGGGGGGTCCCCATGATCATCTTCGTAGTTCAGCCTCGGCCATTTTTCCTAATTTTACTATTTTAGTGTTTGGATCGACAAGAGGACAATTTATTTTATTATTATTATTTGAAAATAAAGGTCCATGATTCCTCTTGTCAAGCCAAAAAAAGGGGTCCTAATTTCAACTTCTATTTATTTTCGGCAATATTGTGAAACCAGGTTTAACAACAAGATCTTATATGTTTGATTAAGGAACCAAGTCATGAATTGCAATAGGATTGGCTCACATATGCCTGATTTGTCATATGTTTGAACTAGGATTGTGGAAGCAACGAGTGGGAAGAGCCAAGTCAGGATTTGAGGAGCAGAGGCTTGTGCTTGGTACCCGTTGCGTGCACAGCGCATGTGGGGAACAACAATGGCGCTGATTTTTGGTCACCCGCAACAATGAACAACAACATTTCAGTATTTAAGCCCTGATTTTGCATCTTTTGCACAAGTTTTGTGCGTGGCTTTCCTTAAAAGACACGTAGTTAAAAGTACCCAAATTAGAGGGTGGGAAGGGGTGGGGGTTGAGAGAAGTGTATGTGTGAAATCTTAGCCTCCAAACTCTTTTTTCCCTCTATTCTTTTGATGTTTTTGGAAGCCTGAATGGGTGTAAAGATGGACAAAATTGTCTTGGCATACTATGTAGGGCTTGGCCAAATTTTGTTTTCATATGCATATGTCTAGCCTGACCCATAATTTATTTGGGGTTATTATTATTATTATTTTGTGCAGACAGAGGATATGCAGGTGCGGTAAGTCATGTTCCAAAGTTTGAATAATTAATGACAAGAGTATAAGCTAAAAGCAACACACCCTCTTCTGCGGTTTCAATAAAGTAACATATGTCAAAAAATCATAAATAATGTATATGGACATCAATAGCCTATAATGTTGGTGTTCCATGAGATTTGGTTAGACCTAACATCCTCATCAATAGGAGATTTTGAATTTGTTTTTATTTTGAGAAAAATAATTTAATTTTTAATTTTTAACAAATTTTAACAATTTTTAATTAATAAAAAATTATTGATTTTTCATTTTCTTACAACAAAAACACGTTCCTTTTGGAACCCATTCTATGGTTAATTTTTAATTTTTAATAATTTTTAATTTTGATTAATTTTTCTAATTATTGGTTAATTTTTAATTAATTAAAAATGATTGATCATGTTTTTAATTAAAAAATTAATAATAATTTTTTAATAATTGTATACTTTCTTTTTAATTAATTTTTAATAATTTTTTAATTATTGATTATTATTCTTGATAATTTTTTAAATAATTTTTAATATTGATCAATGATAATTTTAATTGTTAATTTATTAGTTAATATTGATGGATATTATTGTTTAATATTTAGTTTTTTATTAATAATATTGATTAATATTTAATTTAATAATTATTTTTTAATAATAATTTCTTATTAATTTTTTAATAATAAGTTTTTATTAATATTTAATTTTTTAATAATTTAATAATATTGTTTATAATTAAATAAGATAAAAAAATACCAAACCTATAAAAGTGAAATTATCACTCTCGCTTTTTGAGAAAGCGCAAGCACCATTCACGATTTTTAATTTCTTTTTTAGAAAAAAGAGAAAAAGCGCAATCGAGAATCATCACTTTTGAAACAAAGAAAAAGGACACCATTTAGAAAATTTAAATGAAAAAAAAAAACACCATTTTGAGAAATATGCGAGCATGAGAACAGCCATTTTCTTTTTTTCCCCTTTTTTTCGTTTTCCTATGGCTCTGGTAAACCTATTAAATGCAGGTCCTAAATAATGTCCTTGGTACAACAACCCAGAGACTGTACCATTAAACGGTTAAGCTAGCCGGCACCTACAGTAGGACGGAACATCCATTGCAATGTTCTAGGTTTCATGAGCTTAGTTTTTGTCCATGAAAGGTTTGAATTAGAGCCAAATGCTTCTTTTCTAACATGGAAAAGAGTAAGAACTTGGGACAAATTATTTGTCCTCTCAGTTAATTGACACACGCTTATAAGATTTTGTCACACCTATGACCAAGCTGACCATCTAACATGGTTTTTCAGATCAGCATATAAAACAAAACCGAACTGATTCATGAGCATCAATTCTTCGAAGTCCAAGAAGAATCAGAAAACCCTAGGAATGGCTTGAGGTTCGAATTCTCTCTCGCTCCTCGTCCTTTCGCTTTACTCCTTTCTCCGATTTCGGCTGGTCCTCTCCCTCCCTCCCTCTAAAATTCTTGTTTGACATTTTTAATTCTGTGTTGTTTGATTTTTTTTTTGATTGATTTGGTTTAGTTGCATGACGTCGAAAACTTCAGTGTCCGTTCAATGCGGAGGCTTCGAGTTCTTCTCATTCGGAGAAAGGAATTTTTCGGGGTGTTCCAATTTTTTTAGATGGATTTACTATTCCTTCTGGCCAGGTTTGTGATCATTCTGATTTTCGATTTCTATTTTCGTCTGTTTTCCTTCAACAACTTGCTTGATTATGGAAATTTGGAAAATTGTTCATGGTGGTTGCTCCAGAAGCGAGCACATCCTGGTCCCATTAGGTTTGGGCCGGGCCGGGCCTGGGCTTAAAGGGAGACAGTAATTGCTATTTGTAACGGTCCAGGCCTGGGCCGGGCTTGTACATATCGTGGGGCTCATTGCTCAAGATATGTCGAATGTGCCTAGCCCAATGGGCCTACATATTTTTCCTAGCTCTCCTCTTTCGGGTGTGTGAGGCCATGGTTCAGCCTGCGCAGATCAGGTGAAATCAGGCATCTAGGTCTGTGTGTTTAAACGTAGACAATCCCACTAAAAGGGTGCTAGGTGAATGGCCCAGGCAAGCTTATCCCAGGCAAAGTTGAACGTAGTTCTTTTTATTTTGGATTAATTACAGTTTTTGGTTGAAATCGACATGCCTCCTCTGTGGTGAAAAAATATACAAATTTATCCCTATGTTTAATAAAAAGGGCAAGTGATGAAAATTATCAGAAATTAACGAAGATTTAATAGAAATATATAAGATGTCTATTATAACTCTCATTTAGTCTCTCTATCACTGTTCATCTTCAACCTCCGATGCAAAAAAAAAAAAAAAAAAAAAAAAATCCTAATCACTCTCTCTCCATCGATCTTCAAAATCCAAAAAAACTCAACTTATTTGAATAAAATACAAAAAACCCTCTCATAATTAAAACATTGTTACAGAACTCACAACCCAAAATTAGATCTCATTTCTTCCCAAAACTCAAAATTAAAACATTATTTGAGTCATTGATCATGATTTAAACCCTAGAAATTTGTCCAAGTGGATCCGCCATTTACTTGTCTTTGAGACCCTGAACCTTGTTAAATCCAGATTCAAACCCTAGAATTCATCCCAAGTGCATCTCAAGAATATGAACAAAGAAATCATGAGGAGTGAGAGTGTGAGAGAAAGAGAGGAATGGGGCTTCACTATCTCAAGCATAGATGGATTTTCAACTCCCCTGTTGATGTAGTCGGAATGGGGCTTTATGATTACTTCTAAATAATCAAGCATCCGATGGATTTTGGCACCATGAAGTTGAAATTGAGGAAGGGTTTGTACTCTTCGACCTCTAATTTCTCAGCCGATATTCGGCTCACTGTCGACAATACTTTGCTCTATAACCCTAATGGTCATGATGCTTACAAAATGGTGTGGGCAATACCTTGACATGAGTTTGCTCAAACCTTGATTTCGATGAATAAAGGTTGTGAGTTTTAAACCCAATGCCCAGGTTGAATTGCTGTGTAACAAATTAGGTTTTGAGCAAACCCAATGCCCATTTTGGAGAGGAGACCTAGCAAGAAAATGGGTTGCTTAGCAAGATGGGTTTTGGAGTTTGCTCAAAATTGTTGTGTAACAAATTGGGTTATAAATTGGGTTATTCAAGAATATGCTAGGTTAAATCCTTTAATTCTTTGACAAATTTGAGAAAATAATTTGCAGATTGCAAAGGAAAAATAAACAGAGGTTGAGAAAACAAAATGATCAATTCCTCGCAGATGCAAAGTCTTTTTAGAAACTCAATCTTAATTACCCCTTCTGCTTCATCTTCAGCATTTCTTGACACTTCCATTCCAAAAATTCTACGAACAAACAGCCACCCAAATCTCAAAATCGAAAATTATGGGAAAAGGGGTTGACAATTGAGGAGTAGAGATGGAGCTGTAAGCAGGTTTTTGTTGCGAGTTGATCCATGGGCACCTAACATTGATTCTGAGAGCATAGCTTCACAGCTCTGTGCTCTCTCTCTCTCTTCCCTTACTTGGGTTTCTTATAGTTCATTACCAAGTCCAACACTTGGATGAAGAGAAAAAGAGAGAAAAGAAGTGATTTTAATAGAAAATCACTATCTTTCTTTTATTTTCTTTTATTTGAAAGTTTTTGAAAAAAAAAATGAAAAGATTTTAAATATAAAAACTTTTCTTTTCAAAAGTGAGAAAAAAAAGAAAGAAAAGAAGAGAAAATAAAAAATTGTCTAATAAATATATCAAATTTATCCTTAAAAAATAATAAAAAAATATTTAATTTTAAATAAATCTTACATCATTTTTTTCCTTCTTAAAACTTTCAAACAAAATGAAAAAAAACATTCCATCAATCCTTTCTCTTCTTTTTATTTTTTTCTTTTCTTTTTTTTTTCTTAAACTTTCAAACTAAGTATAAGAGTACTCCCAATTCCATGAATAAAGGTCGAAGAAATCAAGGCTCACAACCTAATGCCCAGGTTCACAACCCAATGCTCAAACCTTTGTTTTCCAAATTCATGGCTAAATTCGCAAGTGTTGAGAGAGGAGAGAAAAATGGGTTTGTTCAGCAAGGAGAGGAGAGGAGAGGAGAGATCAAATGTGTTTGGAGCTTGATTTCGATGGCCATGGTTGCTACCAGTCAGAGAGTAGAGGAGAGGAGAGAAAAGATGTGAGCAGATTGAGGGTAATTTTAGAAAAAAATTAATTTTATAGGTCAATTTGATATTTTTGGCACGTGTGTTTCAAACTTCGTTAAATTTCGATTATTTTCATCAATTTTCAATCTTTTAAAAATCACATGGCCATAATTATATATATTTTTATCATAAGAGTAGTACGTGGATTTTGGTCAAACTATGAGGAAAAACTATAATTAATCATTTTATTTTCATGATTTGAACCCAAATTTTAGTTAAGAAATTTAGCTTTCTTTTAATGAGATCAAATGTCTGTTGATAATATCTGTATTACATTAATATCATATGGAAACTATTTTTTGTGTTTAAGATTCGATACCCCGAGGTTTGATGTTTTTGAGATGGAAATAACATAATTGGTTAATTTTATTTATATTTTTACCCATAAAGTCACATGGAGTCTTAATTCATTTTATAATGTTAAAATTTTATATTATGCTTAGTTTGAAATGTATATTTCTGAAAATGTCAAAACTGTTCTCTGATGATCACATTCACAATTTTGATGTGAAAACTATTTAAAATATAAAATATGATGTTAGTATAGATATTGTTGACAAGGACTGAGGTGGTGAATTTTGCGGAAATTGACACAAAAAAAAAAAAAAAAATGGAGACAGATACGGCATCGGTGCTGCACGAAGCGATGGGATACATCAGGTTTTTGCATGATCAAGTTCAACTCTTGTGCTCTCCTTATTTGCAACACTTGCCTTCCTCTCCCCACCACCTCTTCACCTCTGCAAGTCTTTTCCTTCGTCAGATTCTTGTTATTTCAATTACTTGTACTTCCCTTTCATCTCTCTTTAGTTTGCTTTCTTGATTTTTGCTACATTATTGCCCTATCCTTTCCTTTCTTACATGCAATGCAACTTTTTTTGTCCTTTTTTCTTTAACCACAATGAAGCAAGAAAATTAAATTTGCATATTCATGATTTCACGAGAAATGCCTTTTTTATTTTGGGATAAACCATTAAGATATCAATAATTACGTTAAATCTAATTAAATTCAATTCGAAACGAATGTCACCATTCATGAGGGCATCAATTATGATCGTCCACGTCTAATTTCATACAAAAAAAAAGGTTGTTCTAATAAATTCTTTCCTAGTGGCGGACCTAAAGAAATGAGCTGAGGCCAAGCAATGTTATTTTTTTTTTTTTTTGGTACGGCCAAGCAATGTTATTCTTAACACATTGAAGGAGCTAAATGAAAAGCTCGAAAAAGCTTAGAAATTTGAGCTACCCTCAGTTGAAATTTTTGAAATAATTAAGAAAAGTTTGTGAAATTTTCAGATTTTTTTTGGGTTGGGGGGGGGGGAGGGGGGAGGGGGGAGGGGGTGGGGTCATGGTCTCCATGATGGTCTTCGTAGGTCCGCCACAGGCATTTTTCCTAATTTTACTATTTTAGTGCTTTGATTGACAAGAGGTCAAAAAAAAAAAAAGTCCTAATTTCAATTTTTATTTATTTTCAGCAATACTGTAAAACCAGGTTTAACATCAAGATCTTGCATGTTTGATTAAGGAGCCATGTCATGAATAGCAATAGAATTGGCTATCATATGTTTGATTTGTCATATTTTTGAACTAGGATTGTGGAAGTAACTAGTGGGAAGAGCCAAGTAAGGATTTGAGGAGCCGGGGCTTGTGCTTGGTGCCAGTTGAGTGCACAGCGCTTGTGGGGAACAACAATGGCGCTGATTTTTGGTCACCTGCAACAATGAACAACAACATTTCAATATCCAAGTCCTGATTTTGCATCTTTTGCACATGTTTTGTACATGGCTTTCCTTAAAGACATGTAAGTTAGGAGTACCCAAATTAGGGTTTTTTTTTTTGGGGGGGGGGGGGATTAAGAGAAGCGTAGGTGTAAAATCTAAACCTCCAAACTCCCTCCCTCCCCCCCCCCCACCCTTTTCTTATTCTTTTGATGTTTTTGGAAGCCTGAATGAATGTAAAGATGGACAAAAGTGTCTTGGGATGCTATGCAGGGCTTGGGCAAATTTTGTTTTCGCATGGCATATGTCTAGCCTGGCCTATAATTTACTCGGGGTTATTAATCTGTCCAGGCCTGGGAAATATGTAGTTTTTTTACCAAAAAGAAAAAAAAAATTGTTTTGTTTTGTTTGGTTTAATTGGTTTTTTTTTTTTTAATTTTCATAATTATTTTTTGCTAGCTCTATATTAGCTATGGCAAATCTATCGATTCAAGTAGGAAAAGGATATATATATATATATATATATATATTTGTATAAGCAGATTTTTCTTACCGCCAATCGATATCCATGTTTCGTCCGTCTAATCCTGTTCGAGCATAGTGGGAGCCATAAGGAATTGATTGTGTCAAATCCTTGATATTTCATGGATAAATATATGATATTCATGGATGAGTATCGTCTATGCCTTTCGATGCCTCATTTTTTGACACCCTGATTTTATTAGTTAATATTATTATCTTACTAATTCTAAATAATATTTTGAATAATCTAACTTAATTTTTCTTATAATTAAAAAAATACAGTGATATTAAATGAAAACAAATTTTATTAGGTCTTAGTTTAAATAAAAAATAAAAAAGAAAATAAAGTAATAAAATATACGAAAGTATAGTTCGATTTATTGATTCTTTATAAAAGAAATTAAAGTATTTAAAAAGCAACTAAAGAAGAAAATTTTTCACGAAATTTTTGAAATGTCACTATAAGCAGAAAAATGATAGAACATACAAGTTTTCTTTTAAATATATTTTATTAAAAAATAATTCTCTCATAATTAATATTTTTCAATAAATAAATACAACTCAAATTGTCTACAAAATTATAAGTTTGGTTTAAGGTTTATCTTGACCATCTAAACGTGTTATTATCATTAGTAGTTTTATTTTTTAAATAAAATTTAAAATTCAAATTTTGTATATAGAAAAAAATAGAGTAGGAAAAATTTTGCACCTTAAGCGTTAAATTCAATTCGAAATGAATTTAGTCGAATTAAAAATAATTATCAAATATTTATAACTTATATATATATATACAAAATCATTAATAGTTTGTACCATTGACCTCACTCGGTAATAAAAAAGGCTGATCCCTCGTTGTCAACAAGGATTCAAGATTTTACAACTCCTTTTCCTCTTCTATAAAGAGTATAATCTTTTGATGGATAAAAGAAAACATGTTATATTTAATAATTAGAAAATATTAAAAATTATAGTTAATTATAACTATTATTTTGATAGCACCCAAATTAGATATGTTAAACAGAGATTTGAAATAAAGATAACATTTAAATTAAAAAAAATTAATGATCAAAATAATAAAATAAGTGTAACATAAATTGAAATTTATCATACAAAAATAATATATTTTAAGACACTAGGTGGGCTCCGTCAGCACAAATTAATGTCAACATAGGATGCCCTTGTCAGCAGAATGCCAATCTATCCCACAAGGTAGAAGAATGCCCACGTGGGTCCCGTAATGTCAACATAGGATGCCCATGTAGTATGCCAATGTAGGAGTCACACAATATAGAATGCCCATGTAGGTCCCACAATGCCAATGTAACGCGTAACATAGAGTGCCCATGGTCCCGCAATGTCGATCCAATCTCCTCTATAAAAGGCAGAGCCACCCAAGAGCCACAACACACGAGAAACTCAATTTCCTCAGGACCCATTTCTCTGTCTCCTTCCTTCCACTCCCCCTCCCTTGCCATTCCCTCATGAATATCAATTCTCTTGAGATCCCAATAAGTGTGAACCCAAAAAAGTTCCATTCCAATTTGACTTTCCTAGTTCTTGTGCTTCTTAATTTGCTTTTGTTGAAATATAATCAACAAACTACTTCTCTATTTGAAAAACATTTTACCATAATAACATTGATCGTTATGATTTTAATTTTGTACTGTATTCTCAATCAAATGGAGCTTAAGCCTTCTCATTTATCCTATTCTCATATTTGTCATACTGTTGGCTCTTTATCCATAATTTTCTTATCATTTTTATTGTTTTCAAAATCAGGATGGTTTATTCTGATTTGTGTATTAATCTTGATAGAAGAGTTTTTTATATTGATTTATTTGATTTGGAAAATAGAAGAAGAGTTGAGAAAGTTCTTGATTTCGCGATATGCAGAATAATTACGAGTGATGACTCAGAAGTTATCTCAAAACAAGGATAAATTGTGTTCGTATGAATTATATATATTTTGAGATTTATACTTGCTGATTCTTTTCTGTTTGTATTTTTTTTATATATTTGTATTTGAGTTTAATGTATTTTTACAATTTTAATAACAATTCAAATATTTTGGATTTGTACTTGATCATTCGTTTGGTTGCTAATGCATTTCGGAGATATAAAGGTGCTTATCGGTGGGGGAAATCGGATGCAACGAGGAAGAGGGTTTATAAGATGGTGTTGGGCAAAGCTATAAAACCGTTAAACATTTTGACAAGTTGTAATGGTTTTATCTCGTTAAAAGTTTGTAATTGAGTGTTAGTATTTTTATATTTTATTTAAGTCTTTTAGCTTAATATTAAAAATTATAAATTAAATAAGAGAAAACCTTACATTACATAACAAGAGAAAATTTGATTTTTTGACCTTTTTTATTTAAATATTTATAAATTCATATTTTTATATAATAAAGAGTAATTAATATTTTTATTATATAATTATTAAATAAATTGAAAGGTCACTTTTCAAGGTCACATCCTATGCAACGCATACTTGTGTAACCCGGAACCACTTGGCATCTGATCATAGATGAATGACCATAGATGACTGCTAACCCTGCATGATCATTCTATGCTACATATTTAAGACTTGCATAACAGCTTCCATGATCTTCCTCTGAACGAAAGAGTCAATCCAATCCATTAAAAGTAATGAACAATTGATTTAATAAAAAAGATTTTGAAATCCCTTAATTATAATTTTGAGTTTGAATTATGTGAACAAAAAAAAAAATTACGCTGAAAAAACTCTTCCTAATTTAAATCAGATCGTAATTTGAATCGAATTAATCGAAATATGATTCTTAATACCAATAATCAAGAAAAAAAAAACCATTGCATTAAAACCAAAACCAAATTAAAGAAGATGAGCCACCATTGTCAAAATGGGAGAAGAATGGAAGCCAATGAAACCCAAACTAAACATCTAAAAAAGTTGCACAATCGAGCATACAAATATATGTTTCTCTGCTCATCCACGAGGTTGGGAAGGTTGTTTAGAGAAATCTCCACCATGTAAGACGCATAATATATTAGGAGAGATGTGATGCAAGTTATCATGGTGATAGGGTGTGTCTCGAATGGAGTTTCAGTCTTGCCTTGATATTTTAGTGTACTTTAGGATGCAAGCGCCTGAACGAGGAAAGCACAAAGAGCATGTTGTTGGGTAGACACATGGAAGACTTCGATTCCAACAAAGAGTGTGATACTATATGACGTTATACTCTCTTAATTATAAATTTCATATTTAATTATGGGAATAAATAAATAAGATTTAAAAGAGTTAATTTTTTAATAAATCTTACAATATTTAAATCGGATTAATCAAACGAAATTTAAATATTAATTAATGAAAACAAAAGACGCTTACACAAAACAAAAAAAAGAAAAAAAAAAAGAGAGCGTGCTACTGCAACATAGAACAATATTCTTTTATATTTGTAGAGAGATGGCTTTTAAGTTTGCATACCTTGAACGTTTCCGAATGTTGCCTCTGTTGCAGGAAACACTTGAGATCGATACTAATTAACATTTATTAGTATAATATCAATTTAGCCTTCTTAATGAAATAGTTTCAAATCTTTATGAAATTCTTTATATTTCATATACAAACTTCTACAAATAATCTAATAAATACAATGATCCAATCATATGAACAGAAAAAAAAAAGTAAGAGAGTTATTCAACTTTTATGCGCATTAATACTCGTGGGAATGATGATTGTTACATCGTAACTCAGCAGTTAGTTTATTGTCATATTTTTTTCATAAAATTTAATAATCATTATATTATTATTTAATTATCATAAATTTTATAAATATTAATAATTATAAAAATTATAGAAAATCTCTATTCAAAACTCACACCGGTAGGGAAAAGTAGTCTTGTCGATTAAAAATAGATATCTAAACAATTAAGTTACTAGGTGGGCTCTCGCCGCACAAGATGACTGAGACTCAAAAATTTCTGTAACCTTTTACCATTTTCATTTGTGTCCAATGAATTGTTAGGCTCAAAATTTATATAATGTATCATTAATTATAACTAATTTTATGTGGTATATCAATTAAATAACATATAATTACATAACCTCTCCACCATGTGGCATGAGGACTACTGAAGCATATCTTCCATTAGAAAATGAAGGATGAGGACCGCCATTTTTTTCCTTTTTTTCTTTTCGTTTTCCTCTGGCACTGTAAACCTATTAAATGCAGGAGCTAAATAATGTCCTTGGTACAACAACCCTGAGGCTGTACCATTAAAAAGTTAAGCTAGCTGGCACCTTCAGTAGGATAGAACATCCATTGCAATGTTCTAGATTAGATATGGTTACTTTATGTCCATGAATGGTTGGAATTAGGGGCAAATGCTTCTTTTCAGCTATCTTTAAGCCCATTGAAAAGAGTAAGAACTTGGGACAAATTATTTGTCCTCTCAGTTAATTGACACACGCTTATAACATTTTGTCACACCTATGACCAAGCTGACCATATAACATGGTTTTTCAGACCAGCAGATAAAACATTACCAAAGTAAATCAAGAGTTGGAGAACATGATTTCTTGGACAAAAACAACCAAATATGACAAAGATGAACCAGAGAAAATTTTTTGTTTTGGGGGGGGGGGGGATGAACTGAACAGGAGAGAAGCACATAAAAGCCCATATGGTCAAAAATGCTTCAAAGTGAGTTGTTAAGAAGCTAAGTAATTTCAGGCAAACACTTCACATTCCCTCCCAAATTTGACAGTTTCCCCCTACAAACAAGGTCAAAAACATCAACATATTGAGAACAAACAAAAGCTACCTACATATGCTCCCAGCAAATATATGGCAATAATGGCCCCAGCAGATTTAGTCTACGGAAAAACACCTTGGGCAAGGTTTCTATGAATGCACGTGGGATATCCATCTCAGCAAGCACACTACTATTAATGGCCATGGCCGCCTTCAAAATCTGATTACTACAATCCCTACATTGCAGCAAGCTTTTTCTTGCCTCCTCTGACAAACCACTAGGAGGAACCCTTGGGCATAGAAGCCACCATTTCTCTTCCTGCCGAATTGAAGGCCTCCCAGAAATACCAGAAGGGAACCCATCACGATCTTCACCATTGGCCACAATTATCCTGCAATCAACATGCCAAAATTCTGTATCCTGGAACCCATCAAGAACTCCAATTAGCATTGCATCAAGTTCTTTAGTGCAGGGAGATTCATATACAAGAGTATTATCTTTCGATGGATAAAGAAAATTGGTTATATTTAATAATTAGAAAATATTAAAAATTATAGTTAATTATAACTTTTATTTTATCAAACATGTATTGGTTTAGTAAGGAAGTTATTATATTTTATTTAGAGAACTCGAGTTTGAGTCTCAGATGGAGCAAATCATACTGGGAAAAACTCTAACCCAAAGGGATTTCAGTGGATTGACTCAGAATAGTCGGAGCAAAACTCTGAAAATCGAATGGTGGATCAAATTCAAAGCACAAAAAAAACTATTATTTTGATAGTACTAAGATTAGATCCGTTAAACAGAGATTTTAAATAAAGTTAACATTTAAATTAAAAAAATTAATGATCAAAATAATAAAATATGAGTAACATAAATTGAAATTCACCGTACAAAAGTAACGACTTTTATGACACTAGGTGGGCTTCAGCCGCAAAAGTTGCCGACTCAAAAATTTTTATAATTTTTTTTTTTTTTCTAAATATATTATTTTTTATTTTTCTCTTGTTAAAATAAAATTTAATTTTTACTCTATAAAATAAATCATATTTATTTAATTTATCATTTTATTTTGGATGAGGTATTATATTCAACCGTTGTAAAATACAGGTATGCTTTTACTCTTTATCTGAAAATGTTTTATTGACTTCAAGAATTTAATTTCGCATAAGAAACATGAAAAGTGGATGTAAAAGATTATCCAAATTAATTTTTAGATCTCTTTACTCTATATTAAATATTACCATCACATGTTGAAATGGTCCGGTGGATACTAAGGAGATGTTTGGTTTAAGAGTATGTGTTTCAAAAATTGAAATGAAATTCATATAAATTATTTGAGTTAAGAGAATGAAAATAAAAGTATAAGAATGAAACTTTTAAAATATGAGTTTTATGAAATCCAAGTAAACGCATGGATTTCGTTTAAAACCCATGCCTGAAATCTATGAAAAATCTTTTGTCTATTTGCCCTTTAATTTATCTCTCTCTCGAACTCATCTTCTTTCTTTCTTTCCCATCACAAGATGTCTCTCTCTCTCCCTCTCTTTTTTCCAATCTGTCAAACCCACCACTGTTTGCCCTTCCTTCGAAGGTCCTTGTGACTGGCGGTGGCAAATCGATTAAAGACGGTAGCGAATCGAATCGATTGAAGACGGTAGTGAATTGCTTCAAATCGATTGAGGTGAATCGAATCGAAGCCAAACAAATGTGTTGATGGATTGAAGACGGTGGCGAAGTAAATGATGGAGATGGCGCCCTCGATAGTGATGGAAACTATATGGCGGTGGCGAATGGAGAACTCAAACACCACTACAAAACCAATTAGATGGCCGAATGGAGAACTCAACCAGGAGACTAGGCGGTGGTTGCGAAGAAAAACTCAAACACCACGGCGGTGGCAAATGGGAACCCAACCGGGGAATAATAAAAAAATTTAGAATTTATTTTGTATAATTAATTTTTTTTTATATTTATTTGTATAATTTTTTTATTTGTATCATTATATTTTTTAGTATAATTAAGTTAATTTAATTATATTTTCATTATCAATTTTATGTATATAATTAATTTTCTTTAGTATTTATTTTATTTATATAAAAATATTTTTTATTAAGAATAAAATTGATATTTATGTGATTCTCTTTTCGAAAGATATATAAATCAAATATCAACAATAGTAATGATATCAATTTCGAAATTTGAATCAAACAGTTGATATCAGAATTTAATTCTAATTCTAATTCCGATTCTTAAGAGTTTTTTATTCTATTTTCGACTTCAATTCCTAAGTACGAACCAAACGCCACCTAAATTGATTCTTAAGAGTTTTTAATTCTATTTTTGACTCCGATTCTTAAATACGACCAACGCCACCTAAATTCCGATTCTTAAGAGTTTTTTATTCTATTTTCGACTTCAATTCCTAAGTACGAACCAAACGCCACCTAAATTTTCCTTTTTTGAAGGGTGGGATGAATGACCATGTCACTTTGACACATATTCAATTGATTAATCTCCTAATATTTATCTATTATCTAATTTTTATTTTCATAAAAAATAATATTTCCATCTTTTGTCCTTGACCACATGCACACACACACACATATTATGTGGTATTAGCACATCAAATATATGGAGTAAAAAGAGAAGAGCGGAGGAATTATAAAAAGAATGTATTTGAAGAAGAGGAGATATTTTAACATATGAGAGGTTATTTCGAAGATTTCCCTCACCAGTGAAAGAAGTTATTTTACTATAGTATATAATTATAGGGAGAAGTAAGGATGCTGCTTGAGTTATTCTGGACCATTGTCATCATGTCATCAATCAAAATAAATGTGTTAGTCCTTTTCTCTGTTTATGAGGTTTAAGAAACCCAATTTCCCTCTATAAAACAAAAAAAAGGTTTCTCTCATATCACAATGCATCACAACGTAGGCTTCTATGAAAAAGGGTTTCTCTCATCCCAGTGCATCGTAACGTAGGCTTCTCTTATTAAAAAAAAAAAGGGTTTCTCTCAACACAATGTAGGTCAAAAGAGGTTTAAAAAACCCAATTTCCTCTAGGTTAAAAGAGGTTTAAGAAACCCAATTTCCTCTATAAAAAAAGGAGGTAAAAGAAACCCAATTTCCTCCATAACAAAAGGTTTCTCTCATCACAATGTAGGTCAAAAGAGATTTGAGAAACCCAATTTCCTCTATAAAAGGCAGAGCCACCCAAAACCCAATTTCCTCCCAAGAACCAAAACCCAAAGAAAAAACCAAATTTCCTCAGGCCTTTGCCAAGCCTAAAAACAGAATCCATTTCTCTGTCTCTTGCCTTCCAATCTCTCTCTCCCACCATACCCTTATGGCTTCTCAAGTTAGCATAAATATCAATTCTTTTACCATCCCAATAAGCACAAACCCAAAAAAATTCCATTCCAATTTGACTTTCTTGGTTCCCATGCTTCTCAATTTACTTTTGTTGAAATATAATCAATAAATCATTTCTTTATTTGATAAACATTTTATTATCATAGAATTAATTGTTATGATTTTACTTTTATACCGTATTCTCACTCAAATAGAGCTAAAATCTTCTCATTTATCCTATTCTCATATTTGTCATACTGTTGGCCTCTTTATCCATAGCTTTCTTGTCATTTTTTTTGTTTTCAAATTCAGGGTGGTTTATTCTAATTTGTTTTTTGGTCATGGCAGAAGAATTATTAATATTGATTTATTTGGTTTGAAAATTAGAAGAAAAGTTGAGAAAGTTCTTAATTTCATAATAAGCAGAATAATTACAAGAAGTGATGACTCAAAAGTTATCTCAAAACCGGGGTAAATTGTGCTCTACGTATTTTTTGGGGTTTGTACTTGGTGATTCTTTTCCGTTTGTAATTTTTATTTTTATTTTTATATTTTTTGTTATGTATCTCCACTTGAGTTTAATGTATTTTTACAATTTTAATAATAATCAAGTATTTTAGGTTTGTTCTTGGTGATTCTGTTAGAAAATGAAGCATGAGAACCGCCATTTTTTTTTCCCCTTTTTATCGTTTTCCTCTGGCTCTGTAAACCTATTAAGTGCAGGTGCTAAATAATGTCCTTGGTGCAACAACCCAGGGACTGTACTACTAAACAGTTAAGCTAGCTGGCGCCTTCAGTAGGATAGAACATCCATTGCAATGTTCTAGATTAGATAAGCTTGCTTTATGTCCATGAATGGTTAGAATTAGAGCCAAATGCTTCCTTTCAGTTAAGAAGCTAAGCAATTTCAGGCAAACAATTCACATTCCCTCCTAAATTTGGCAGTTTCCCCCTACAAACAAGGGCAAAAACATCAACGTATTGAGAACAAACAAAGGCTACGTATGCTCCTAGCAAATATATGGCAATGGCCCCAGCAGATGTAGTCCACAGAAAAAATACCTTGGGCTTCGAGTAAATTCTCATTCGGAGAAAGGAATTTTTCGGGGTGTTTCAATTTTTTATTTTTTTAGATGAATTTACTATTCCTTCTGGCCAGGTTTGTGATCATTCTGATTTCCGATTTCTATTTTCGTCTATTTTCCTTCAACAACTTGTTTGACCATGGAAATTTGGAAAATGGTTCATCGTAGTTGCTTAAAGAACTGGGCATATCCTGGTCCCATTAGCTTTGGGCCGGGTCTGGGCTTAAACGTAGACAGTTATTGCCCGTTGTAACAGTCCAGGCAATGGGCCGGGCTTGTGACATCGTGGGGCTCATTGCTGAAGTATGTAGAATGTGCCCAGCCCAATGGGCCTACATTTTCCCAGCTCTCCTCTTTCGGGTGCGTGAGACTATCTCATTATCTGAATTGAAATTTTCAACGCTTAGACTCCAATCTTACCCCTGATCATAGCTCCGGTGTTTCAGGCATCGAGGCCTGTACGTTTAAACGTAGACAATCCCACTAAAAGGGTGGGCTAGGCGAATGGCCCAGGCTAGCTCAGACCATGTCCAAGGAATTTTTTTTTTTTTTTTTTTTTTTATATATATATATATATATATATTTGTTGTCTTCTTTCTTTCAAGAAATATTGATTGCATGGTTACGTGGAAGTCAAAATTATAGAAAGTATGGGATCCATATATGATATGATTTTATTGGTTACTGTAGAGTATATGATGATGTATGGTACGAATATTCAACTGATATCATTGTATCACATGTCTCTATTTTGCGCTAAAAATTCAAAGGAAAAAGTTATATATCATTGTATAGCAATTGCTATTAGCAAAACATTTTACAACATGTCTCTATTTTGCATAAATATTAGCACTAACACAAATTAATCGCTCCACCAAACATTAACAAAATATTAGTGTTGGAATTAATTGATTTATATAGAGCGGAAGCATTCAATAATTTTCAAAAAAATAAAATAAGAGAGATTTCGGGTATAAAGCTATCTCAACGTGTAGAACCCAATATCGATCTAATCGTACGTCTCTTGAACGGATCTTGCGGTCGGGATGATGATCACGATATTAATCAAATCACTACCACAATATCATAACACCGTAATCCTCAGTCCGGCAATGGTCACGACAGAAAAATTTCCTATCCAGAATTATTTCACAAGCCCTCATATTATTCTCTCTCTAGAAAATAATATTTTCCATGGCTGCTATAATGTCACGTAGTCACACAAATGAGAGGTTAATCTCCTATATCTAATATGACTTTTAATTTGAGAGAATCATGGGAAATAGTTAAAATGTGGGTAAGTGAAAGTTACCCCATTAACCCTAGCTCAATATCTAAAATGCCACATGGACACCAATAACTAACAATTAGAAAATTACACCTTATATATCTTAGTCTACTTAAATCTCAAGCATTTAGTAAAAGAAAGAGTAAACTTAAGAATGAATCAATGTGCTGGGAGAGAAAGATTAGCACTATGTTTGGATGGAGAGAAAATGAAAGAAGAGAAGTGATTTTAATTGAAAATCACTCCATTTCCTCCATTTGGTAGTTTTAGAACGAGAGAAATAGGAAAATTTTCCCAAAAGTGGGAATGGAAGAAAAGTAGAGAAAGAGAAGGGGAAAAAAGTTGTCATATAAATATATCAAATTTATCCTTAAAAAAATAATAAAAAAATTTTTAATTCTAGATAAATTTCACGTCATTTTCTTCCATTCCTAAAACTTCCAAATATAATGAGAAGAAAACTTCATCATCTCATTTCTTTTCATTTCATTTCATTTCTTCCCTAAACTCCCAAACTACCAAACTAAGTGACGAAAAAGAAATATATATATATATATATATATATATATATTAAGAATGAAAAACTGACATACATAGACCCAAAGAAGAAAGTGGTTCAGATCACCATGGTCAGGAAGTAAAAGGGGAGGAATATGAATAAAAATGCCTTGAAAGAATACTCTCGAAATATTTCATCAAGGCACACCATGTGCCTTGGCGCCTTGGTGCAAAAGGTGAGCGCCTTTAAAGGCTCCTCGCTTGAGGTCTCCTAAGACACTGGTGGTGCCTTGAGTGCTCAGAGCACCTTTGACAGCACTGATTGAGGATGATCTTTATTTATTTGACTACTCTAGATGTGAGGATTGATGCTGGTTTGGAAAATTTATATCAGGAGCTTCGTGCTATATGTTGAAGAATGGAGGGCGCTTTGAGAACTGTATATTTTTCCTGGAATCGCGTCACCCATATCATTTGCAGCAATCTTCCTGACAGTAAAATTAAAAACTTGAGGTTCTGGTTTATACATTTGGATTTTGTACTTTAGAAGTTAATATTTTAGTGTTTGTTTGCAATTTTCATGGATCTTTTTTGTGGGAAACTTTGATGCAGGTCCTTTAGCGGTGGGCTTACAGTGGTAAAACCTCCATGGGTGTTGGATTCTGTTTCTGCTAATAAACTTTTGAACTGTAAGAGTCTAACCATTAGTTGCTGGGGGACTGTTGTTTGATTTATGATAATTTTAAAGGCCTCCTTAGTTTGTTACTTGAAGAGATGTCCCATCACAATTTTAAGAGGTAAGATGGTGCTCAGATGATCACCTTCCACCATCTTGATGTTTGCAGCTACCCGTCGTCACTATGCATTGAATAGCCATTAAGTTGACTCAACCCAAAATTTTAAGCTCTGAAAACCTTCAGAGCTTTTGTATTGGCAGACGAGTGGGTGAAATTTGGATTAAAAAAAAAAAAAAAAAAAAACCGAGTTTTATGTTCAGATTATGGTAGGGCCACCTGTCTAAACATGTCAAATGAGCCCTTTCCATTCGCAGCAAGAGATTTGTAAATACACGTGTATATGTTTATTTTACTGGTCTTTTCTTGAAATATTTCCACTGTCCTGCTTATCAAGCTTGCTCTTGTTTTTTTTATCTTGTGCAAAACTCATAGACAATGCACTGTTTGTTAAATTTGTAAATTTGCAAGTTTCTAATCTTGAAAATACAGATCCTTGTTATCAATGTGTGTTATCTACAAACTTGCATGTTCCCAACAGAACCTCCTTTTCTTTCTTTCTTCTCACGTTCACTAGCAACATGGGTGGTTTGTCTATTGCAAGAATATATGTTGTGTCTAATTAGTGGTTTCATTTTACTTAAGTTTCCTTTAATGGCTCCTGTCTCTATTACCTATTAAAAAAGGCAAAAGGTGCAAATGCATCCGTGGTTGTTGTTGGTGCTGGTGGTGATATTTCTATAATTTATTGTTTTTAAGGTCATGAAAGAAAACTTTTGAGATCGTGGCTCACCTCTGGCTCAGCAAGAGCAGGAGATAAATGCCAAGTTAGTTCGACAGAGATGCTGAAGGGTGATGGTGATAATGTAGAAGGGAAAATTATTTATGGTGTATATTCTGTAATTGCTTTGAAAATTTGTTGTTAATCATAATGGATTTTTCTTCCATGTCTCTTTGAATCTCAAGTAATTAACACTTCTACTGATAATCTCTTGGTGTTTGTGTTGGGGTTCTTGAAGTCTCCTTGTTTCTTGAGGTTACAAGAATGAAAGGATAGAACAAAAAGCTCGTATATTGGAAAACTTAGGATGGGTCCCAAGCTGAGGTGGAATAAGAATCCATCAAAATCAAAGATCTTATAGTCAAGACTAAGGGAAAACGCAGTGGTCGAATTTACATGCCAAAAGCAGGTCAAATGTGAATTGAGGTAGGACAAAAGGACAGTGGAGCCTGACTGTCTCTGCAGTGGCACCTATGAGCGCCCTTGCAATGTGTGGCTGTGGGCACACTGCCGACCACTGCTGGGGCAGCGGTCTTGAATGCCCCTGCGGTGCACTCCAGCATTAGCACAGGATTTGTTACTTTTGTAGTTGCTATTTTTCTTTTAATTTTAATTATTATTTTCCTTCTATGTTAGGTTGGTCATTTAGGGTTACGAGAACACTGGTTTCCTATTTTAGTTGTCATATGCCATACAAACACTTTATTCTCTCATTGTAACCTAGCTTTTAGACTATTATTTCTATCAAACACACATCTCTCTCCTTTCAAACCTTGGATTAAGTTTTTGAGATTTTGGGTTTGTACCGAACAAACCCAACCTCGCATCCGACTGTCTCAAAGACTTTCTGGTGGTGTAAAAAATATAACGAATAGAGGGTCCTAATCATGGAAAGAGGCATGATTACTTGCTACTTACAATGAAAATACAAGCTTTGAAAGCCCATACACAACAAACAAAATTGAGTCATGTTGCCAAGTTGTCCTAAGCAACTCAAGGGTAAACTTATGCCTGAATGTTTGGTGTACTTAAAATTTTGTTTAGCCCATTCTAGATTGGATATAGCATATGAGGTATGCAAGTTATGAGGCTTCGTGATCTGGTTCTCTGATGAAAACCTAGTGCCAGGGCTGCATAATTCTAATTTCACTGAGAGTATTTCTTAGCGTTTGACAAATTTGATATTAAAGTTTAATACGCCTACTTTCTGGTTTGTCTTTAATAGTTCTATTAATAATCAAGATACTAGCTCTATTTGCAAAAGCCTTTCAATTGTGTTTAATTTTCTATCATCTATTTGGCAATTTCAATCTTTTAGGCGTCTGTTCGTGAAAACTATGGGGGAAACTTGCATATTACTTGACCAGGAACACAGTATTTCTCATGATTTTCAACCATTCTTAATAGTGGATTGAAGCTTTTCCACAAGAAGTGGATGCTAATGAGAGGTTACACCCAGGGTCCAGATCTGAGATCATTTTCAAGCATTGGTGAGATACATTTTTACGAATTTATGCATAACTGTGGGTATTTTCTGGTACTATTGCTGTATGTCTGATACTTTAATGTCTTAAAATTGATTAGCAGGTAACTTAGTGCACATTGTCCTACTTCTGGAGTCACTGTTATCTGTTTTGTTCCTTAAACTGGAAAAATAAAAGAAGATGATCTTCATCTGTATTTCATGGGTTTAAGACTAAGCATTGAACTGATGCTTTGGAAGAGCTGAGGAGTTATTAGTGTTCACCCAACACCTCATGGTTGAGACATAGCAGGGATCTTGAGCTGCCGAGATAATCAATGATTGCTCTTATCTGCAACGTGAAACTGGAGTGGAGCCTTGAAATTTTAGAGGTGAAAAACTTTCTTTGATTCAAGAATTGTAACTTATGGACCTAGAAGCCCGTGAACCTGAAGTTCTTCAATTTTTTTCACCAATATTTCTTGGATGCTAGTGCAGGAAGCAGAAGCCCTGTCAAACTCGTGCTTCGCGAGTTGGTTCAAGAGGAAGATCCTCAAGGGAAAAGCAAAGAATGCTGGGAAGTACGTCCACTCCTGGTTATACCCCCTTCTTCTCTTAAGATATCTGTGGTAGGAGTGGATAAAATTTAGTCTCATAAAAATTATTCTTTCCATTTGTGTGGTTGGTTGAAGAGAAATTTTCACTTTTGAAAACATCTTTCGTAATAATTTTCAGTTTTTCCCCTTTCTATATATATATATATAGAGAGAGAGAGAGAGAGAGAGAGAGAGAGATTGAGTCATTCTAAATGGAGAGAAACACATAAGCTTTTTATTTTAGTTTTTTTCCCTTTTACCCTATCCCAGGCTGCCTTACCTTGAATTTCTGAGGGTTTTTTTTTTGGGGGGGGGGGGGTTAATTGTTTGTCAATCACACTTTTTAGAGTAAAAATTTAGAAGAGTAATATTTCACACCCTTTCTCCCCTATCTCATATGCCCATAATCTTATTTTCTATGCCTGCATTCTGTACATGCAGAGGAGGATTCATTTCAATGCCCTTATCACCTGAACAACCAATTTGCGTGGCTTCCTTGGGATACAACCACTTGAGCAAATTAGTCTTCATTTAGCGTGGATGGCCCTACCAGGAGGATTGGTTGTAGTTCATGCTATTGGCGCATGATTCTCTGTATACTTGGTGCCTTGTGCATCAAGTGGCTAAAGCACAGAATTCTTCTGAATCAGCATGAGTGACTCAATGGAAGTTTATTTCTCATATAACTTGAGGTAATAGTTAAGTTTTTCTATGATTTTTCAATTGCGTACAAAGAATTCAGTATGATGTTGGACACTGAATTGTCGAATATTCAGTCAGCTCTTAGGCCTTGCGTTAGGTCATCACCTGATGGCCATAAACTGAGATTCAAACAGAAAACGTTGCCAACAAACTATTTTCTATGAGTTAGGGCAACAGATTACGTGAAATGGTGGATCAGGATCAGCATTTGAACATATACTTTGAAGTTTGAATGCCAATGCATATATCTTGTGGACAAACCTTTCCTAGCAAAACTTGAAATTTATTAGTTGGGTGATATCATCATTTCAATTTTCTTCTAGTCTATTGTATGACCATCTACGCCCAAAATTTTGGAACTCTTTTTATGTCTTTTTTTAATTTTTATTTCTCTCTTTATTTTTAATTTTTTCTTTGGTTTTAGATATCGTATTTTGAATCAAAGTGGTGTTGGTGTGATGGGAATTACGTCTCATCCCTTAATCATGTGCTCGGGTTCGAGCCACCATGGGAATGGAAAAAACACCCTTGGGAGACCTCCCCTAGCAAGTCTGACAGTAGGTCGATCCGAATTAATTGGGGTGAAACTCCAAATATCGGATAGTAATATACCAGAAAAAAAGATATTATATTTTGATTTGATATGATATTATTATAATTCTTGGATATCATTTCATTAGCACCCTCTTTTTATTAGTTTAAAATGGCTTATTTATCTTTAGGGTTGTTGAATTTTCTCGGAATTTTATCCCCTAATCTTCCATGGGATTTAATTTGAACTGCAGAATTAAAAAGAGTATGAGAAAATTCTTTTGTAAGCCCACTCAACTCAACCTGACTTTTGGCAAAAATATAAAATTGTAAAATATAAAAGTTATTAGTTTGAGGTATAAATTTTTTGTAGTTGCTTGACTTGTGGGATGCAATTCTGAAATAGATATGTTCAAAATTTTGGTTTTTAATTGAAATCAAACTTCGTAAAACAGAATACACATTTAAAAAATTAGTTTGGTCCAATTTTAGGATCTGAGTTGTGGAGTCATTGATTCGGTTCGATTCTTGATTTTTAGAAATGAGAATAGATATTTTATGAAACTAAAATTAACAACTGAATCATAACAAAATTGTAAAATATATGAAAGAACCTAAAAAAACCAAACAAAAATTATTAAAAAAAAATCTAAAGTGGATTAGAACGGTTCTAAAACTAAAATTAGATTGGCACCTTCCGGCTTTAGAGCTAAATCCGAAATCATCCTCCTAATTTTAATTCTGGTTATTTTTTCTTGGAAGAACTTTGGAATGTCTACTCAGAAGGGTAGTACGAGGATTCCACCATAATCAAAGGTTGCAATTCAATGTCTAGTATGAAGGGTGGTATGAGGTTTTCACTATCGGTATCTTTATTTATATTTTGATTAGACCGATTTGGTTAAGAGATTTAACACCTCTTCCCACTTAACCGACTATCTTTTCGTGAGGTTTCCACCATAATCAAAGGTCACAATTGAACTTAGGTCATTGATTTGATATGGTATGTAGTGTGGTTGGTAGGGAGCTTCAATTTGAATAGTACTAAGCACGCCAATATCCCTGACCAGAGCACGTTGATTTTCCTGAATTCTGGCAACAGAGCAACAGCAGTCGTTTTATGAAAAAAGGAAAAATTCAGATTGTAGACCCAGTTAGTATAAGCTGTTAAGGTGGATGTGAATGCTCTTTGCCAATTAATGACTTCCAACTCGTTGAACTTGGATCGGACCCCGTGAAACTATTCCAACAATCTTATTCACACTAATCCTTTCCAACGGAAGAAAGAAATTGACCAAAGTAATTTTATTATTATTATTATTATTATTATGGTGACAAAAATTTTCATCAGGAAAATACTACCTCACTAATTCCATATATATAGTGAATAAGCTATAACTGAACTGATATTATCCTTTTTTTTTTAAGAGATCTCGATTTCAAATCTCTTCTATAATAATAATAATAATTATTACATATATATATATATATATATATATATATATACATGGCAAGTACATTTAAAAAGCCCTCCAAATTGGGAGGACCTTAATTATGTATCGTAAAAAATTTTAATAATGGAAAATAAAATTGATAAAATTGTCCTAAAAATATAAAAGAAATAACTTAACTTCTAAGCAATATTTTTAAATAAAAAAGTAAATAATTCAAATACAACTCAAACTTTAAACAAGAAAAAAAATTACCACAAGGGTTCGAGAAACCCTGGAGACCAAAAAAGGAAATAGAATATTAAAAGAATAAAAAAATAACACTAAAAATAAATCAAAAAAGAAATTAACATTAAAAATAAAGACCCGACCAAGTTTTCATCTCACTGCCATGGAAGTCTCTGCTCACCTGGATGACGATACTCTCTATCAAAGTAGACTGAGGCACATCACCCACATCGCGGTGGTAGTATTTGTACGAGTAAGTCTTGATTGTCCTTTGTTTTAACTTTCTTTGATACACATCGGTCCTTTTCAATTATCAATATTTAAAATCATATTCTAGACTAATTTAACATTTATAAAAACTTTATTTAAGAGAACTCTTTTAACGTAATATTTTCTATTCTCAAATTTTAAAATCAAAAATTAATTAAATGATCTAACATTTCATCTTTCTATATCAACTATCCGTTAGTTTCACCCACCTCACCTGTATCTCCTATCAGAAGGTTGTAACTTGAATTGAGAGAAGTTGAAATTTCCTTTCACTATTTGATAATTCAAATCTTAGAAATTGTTCGGAAAAAGTTGCACCCCACCCATCGGCAACAACTGAGCTAGATGATCATACTTAGGTAATTTCATAAAGAATTTGACTTTTTAATTTGCCCTACTTCATTTGAACATGTCAACTTTTCTTTTTTGGCGACTTGGAATGAGTACATCAAAAATATATATATATATTCAACTACATGTGGGAATTGGGAAATCACTAGGAATGAACCCTTCACAGCTAACGGTTTAACTTTTAAAAATTTGGCTTTTCAAGTAATGTAAAGCAAAGATTTGATCATTGTTAGGCTGACGTTTGTTTTCTATTCAATTAACTTTTTACCAAGTGGCTTATGTCAATCAGTGTTTAATGCGCATCCATCCGAGCCCTTTTGAAAGTTCTTAGCTAATTTTTCATTTTAAACACTAATCAAATCACAAAACTATAGGGTGCAACCCAAAGAAACCCTTTTAATATGTTCATGATTTTTTGTAATTTATCCAAAAAAAAAAAAATAAAATGACAATTTAAAGTATAATCAATTAATCAAGAGTTCTCCTTTAGAAGATTAGAGATTTTTTCCTTTTTTTTTTTAATTTCTTTTAACTATTTTTCTCTATGTGGGTATTGATGAACTTATAAGAGATTATTATTTATTATTTTAATAATAAATCGGTATTCGGAATCATGTTCTGATTAATTCTGTTTGAACATTATTGGAGCAAATTTAGGAAAACTCTCCTAACGTATTATTTTTCATTCTGAAGTTTTGAAATCGAAATTTGATTAAGAAATTTATTACTCATTAACTCACTATATTTTCCTGTCTTATAAGAGATTATGCCTGTGAGACAATTACATTTAAAACCTCCACTATGTAACTAGCAGTAGCTGAATTCTACTTCAGTAATAATGATTAAAATAATTCAAAAACTAAAAATTTCGTATGAGAGATTAAAACCTCCCTAATATAGTATGAGTTATTGAAGTTGAAATCTTGCTTAAAAAGGATACATTTCCGACCAGTTGAGCCAGAATTTGGAATACAAGTTGCTAATATATTTACAACCTTCCTTTGTGGGGGTGGAGGGGTTTTCATATAAAGTGAATGAATGGGGTCCAATTCGAAAAGCTTAAAGCATGAGCCTGAGCCGGCTTCCATCAACCCATAAATCCTGCGCAATCTCTCATGGTACAACTAACAAGGGTCAACTATGAAAAAAATTGATAAATATCTGAAGATAAGTTAATAGAATAATTTAAGCCCATAAGGGCTGCAGAAAGAGAGAGAGTCCTCCAATCCCTATCCCTAACTCTAATTTCTACAATTCCAACAAAGTCTAAGACTCATCTTTTTGGAAGGATTTCAAATTTTGAATGACCCTAATTTTCTCTTTTTGACAGCTTGAGCTCCAAGATATCGCTTATGTATAGGATGAGACCCGGGTTGAAGGTAGGGAGCCCATGGTCGACTCCTCATAAGTTTCAAAACCCATAAGCGTCATTTCATCAAATGCTACTAAAATCTTAAAAATGTAATTAAAAACCCATGAAATATTGTTTAGAATACTCCTCATAAGTTTCGTATATCTATCATTTCACTACCAAAATATTTTAAAAGTAAATTGTATTTCATATATACAATATAATATTTATAAAAAGAATATCTATCGAGTGTGATGTACAGAATAAATAATAAAGGTGGAGTAATTAGAGTATTTTTATTAATCGGTCACGTTTTATAGACTCTGTCGGACATCTAATTGTTTCAATTTGAATTATCCAGGCTTACACTTTGCCTTTGCCTCTTAAAAATTATTACTCCTACCTCTTCCAACCCGTCTTACACTTTGCCTCTCATGATATGAATCGTCTAGCTTCACCAATGATGAGACCTATCATTGTTTAGATTTAAACTTTTGTAATTGGTGTAAATAGGACAATACTTATACAGTACGCCAAAATTGACACCCTCTTTTCTCAAATCCCTTCAACATCCAAAAAGGAAAATAAAATCTTAATGATGGATAGGGGAAGAAATACGCAGAACACCCTTGTTTTGGCTAAGCCATAAGTATAAAAATATAATATTTAAGAACACTTCCTAACAAATGCTTGCGGAAAAGAAGTCATGAAAGTAAGCACAAAGCATGATCACCATTTGACTTCCCTACATTCATTTTCAAACCACTGATTTGAATTATGATGGCATTGGATTTCATACCATCACTGATGAGCAAGATTTTGGCTATCACGCGTAAACGAAGACTTCAAAGTTTTTATATATATATATATATATATATATATACAAAACCATGTCGTAGGCCCCTCCGCCACATATCTTGGCGACTCGCAAGAGTTTGCACACTTGAAAAGGAAATTTTATGAGTATGAACCAGGAAAACTCAGGAGATAACACACCATGTGCATGTCTGGTTAGAACAGAGAGAGAGAGACAGAGAGAGAGAGAGACCCATGGAGTCAATTGAAAATGGACTACATGCGTTTGAGTGTAGATCATACATCGTTTTGCTTAACATGTATCATCATTTATGTATTTCTTACCCGACGGACAATTGGTCTAGTGGGTAAAAGTGCTAATTTTTAACTAAATTTTAAGTTTAAACCACTTAAAAATAGAAAATGCTACAGAGGGTGAGAGAGTCCCTAAATTAGGTTTGACAATACTTGAACTTAATTAATTAGAATATGATCAATATCGTTTGGTCATCACAAAAGAAAATAAAATCATTTATGTATTTCTTAGAAAAATATTATTCGTCATTATTAAATAAAAATAATACCCTGAATTCTTTGCCAGAATCAGTTGGATCATTTGCATATAAATAGAAAGTGTAAAAAAGAAAAAAAAACCTAAAAATATTCTACAAGTATAAAATAAGTCTACTACAAAATTTGCATGATACAAACTTACAAATTTTTCTAGTTAAATATACACCGTATATTGTTTTATTTTATCGATATTTAAAAAACTCGACTAATATTGTTTGACTAGTTTGGGGTTGAATTATAGGGTGGCTCTTTGGACTTTTATTTTTCTATTTTTAAAATTAAAATTTAAAATTTTAGTTAAATAAGTTTAGTACGTGTTACTAAACCCACAATCTGCTTGTTTGTTTCATTTTCAATAGTCAATAAAAAAATCATTACATCACATTGGTACGCTGGAGTTTTCGACTATTAATTTTTTTTTCAGTATTATATTACATTTTATTCAAAGAAACCTAGTCAATTTCAATTACTCCTAAATGACTACACTGAGAATAACAAGTACTACTTTTTTTAAATTGTTTTCTTAGACCGACCTCAGCCCCAAAAATACTTCAATGTTCAAAACTCTCCCAAAGTCTTCCACGTTTCAAAATTTCCACTTTCAAATCTTTGAGCAAAGGGCCTATTTATAAACATATTTCCGTTCCCCAACCCACCCTACAAAGAACAATTTCAAAGTCAAAATAAGCAATCTGTTGTTAGTTTATTGTCCTTGTCATCTCTATATATACGAACTTAGCCCCCCCAAGAAGACACACCAAATTGCGACAACAGCCCATCAAAACCAAAACCACAGCAAGAGACCATCAAAAAGAACAATGAAGAACCGTTGCTCTCTCGTCCTTGTTATCAACTTTGTTTCCATTATCATCTTTTTCATGTTGGTTTCTTACACCATGCATGTAGAGGGATTGAGACCTCTTAAACATCAATCTTCTCTCTTGCAAATGTCAAAGGATTTCTTGAGGAATAGAGCATATTCGGGGCCAAGCCGTCGAGGCCGAGGTCATTAATGGAAACCAGCTAAAAGCTTGCCACAATGGAGACCAGCTAAAAGCTTGCTAGTTTATCTTCATGATTCAAACATTTTCAGAGAGATTCTTTTTTTTTTTTTTTCTTTTCTTCTCTTTTCATATCTATGTGTGAAGATCATACAGGTTCAAGGGTTTTAAGTAATATAGTCCCCCTGTTGTTTTGAATGTTTGGCAAAGTCCTACAGAAACGAAGGTCAGAAAATAAAGAGAGAGTTGCAGTTTCGTATATGATGGGAATCTCATTGGTCTCTCTCTAAAAATTGTATACACAGGTAAGTTTATTAAGTATACACAACAATCAATAAATTATGTGCATCAAGCAAATAGGCTGTGTTGGCAATGGCTCATATTGTTATCTTCAAGTTGATATAGCAGGTTCAGTATAAAAGTGTATGATATTGTGTCTTTCCTCTTTGTTTAATGAACATGGTTGGTCTTCATTTGACGTAAAGGAGCCCCATCAATGTAGCAGACACAATCTCTCTCTCACTCTCTCTCTCTCATCAAAGTTAGGTGCAGAAAACAGTTCCCTTTTCGCATTACGGAAAACTAGTTTGTATTGGTCTGGTTTATTGTGCACTTTTTGCATCCTTCAACATTTCACCAAACATCGTCGTGGTAACTCATGCTCCATCCAAATAACGTGAGGAATTATCTTATGGGACAATTTCATATGGTTATCTTCTAATTTTCCTTCAATAATAATAATATATTTTATAATTTTTTCTATATTAGGGGTTATTTATCCATATTTTGTGTAATTAAAAATCATTAAAAATCAGCTATTTGATAATTTTACTCAGTAAGACGGTTGTAAAAATTTGTCAAATAAAATTATCTTGCCATTTCTAAAATACGCAACAAAACTTAGAAATTTGCATATCTAGAAAAATTCATTTTTATGTCCGAAACTCCAATTTCGAATGGTCAAATTCTCTCTCTCTACAAAATTGTGCAATCAAAGGAAAGAAAATTAGTATTTATTAATGAAAAAAAAAATACTACCAATAACATGAAAAATGATTCTACATATGTCGAAGATAAATGAATTGCAATTGTTGTAAAATGATTTTGCTAGTTGCATATATATATATTCTGCAAAAATTAAAAACCCAATAACTCATTCTTAAACAAAAATTTTGTTTCATTCAATCCTAAGTGAATAACTTGAATTGCAATCTCATTTTACATGTTTCAAAGTTTTTCAAAGGAATTATTAATCTGTTTGTTTAAATAAAATTTTACACAAAACATACTACCCCAAATAACTTATTGAATATAATTACGCCTCGAGAAATTAATAAAACATAATCCTATTTAATACATATTCTCCAAACAATAAAAAATCTATATATATTTTTTCATGAAATTGGTATCAAGTGACTTCACATCACATTTTAACCATATCTTTATTGTTTTTATAATTAAATCTCACGAATTGGTAGAATATTAAATTTATTTAATTAAAATCTTGAATTTAAATTTTAAAAATAAAAGAACAGATATCAAGAGAGTTAATCCCTTAATTAGATTTATAACTATTAAATTACGATATAAAGATGGTTAAAAGGGAGATTCCCTTAATTGCAGATTTATAACCATTTTATTAAATAATGAAGGAAAAAATTGTACAAGAAAAATGAAAGGGGGATTGTAAAAAATGATTAACTAAATAATTGATTTTATAATTTCTTTTCTGAAGAAAAAAATGATGGGAAATATCAGTTATTGTTGGCTATAAAAATCAGCGGTAGATACCATAATATCAAATATCTAATTTTTGGTTAAACAAAGAAAAGATTTTTAATTTACGTATTATTAAGCGGGTTGGGGTCGGGTCGGCGATAAAATGGTAGAGCATGCTTTTCTCTCCCCGTCTCTCTTCTTTCTCTCTCCCTTCTCTTTCCTGCGCAAGTTCCGGTGAAAGGAAAGCCATAAGAAGAGAATTTGCAGTAAGCTTGCTCTCTCTCTCTCTCTCCCTCTCTCGCACACACGCATACGTATAAATGGGAAAGTTGAGTGAGCTTGTTATATGTGGTGCACATCCAGTGGCGCATAAACTGTTCGATAAAATGTTTAAACGAATTTGAGAAATCTACATGTAGTTCAAATCCCTTTACTTTCTTCCCAACTCAAATTCATACCTGGACACAAGTTCCTCTCTCTAATCTGAATCGAGTATTATGTTAAATGGTGTTTGGATGATCTAGCATATGTAGGTTTTGTTTTTTGAAATTTTGATGTTGTCGGCAGTGTGTGTTGTTACATGCTGTTCCAAAAGGCGATGTTGTGTTGATCAGTTTAGTTTGTGGGTTAATTTTTCTTAATCTAAATTTCCAGCCTCCAAAAATTCGTATAAGGTGTGCATTGATATTTGTTTGGTCTAAAAACTACATTTCAACGCTTTGTCAAGTAGCCATTACCGAATTTGCCATGGCAATTGGTTTCAATTTGAGCTTCTATTGCACGATACATCAAACCATGCCCTTCTCAGCCATCTATCGGCTAGTCTTATTCATTGAATGATTTCTTGTAGATGGAATCAGTGTATTTCTCACTGATGAATTTTGTGAAACAAGCGTCAACTCTAAAAAGCTCGAGCTTTCTCAATACTCTCCCATATATGTTGCCCCCTGACAACACGGCAACAAGAATAAGGAACATCAAATGGGGGAAAGAGGGTTCTGATAGGATTCAATATCAGAACCTCCTGCTATGATCTCATTATAATGTTGTGAAACACTAGCTACCTAAAAAGTTCAGGTTTTTGGCATGCAGCTTGTGAAATAAGGTGTTTTATTATTCGATATCTTGACGATCATAAAAACCAGAAATTGGAATGCCAAGCCATGGCATTCATTGGCCTTGGGCTTGTTGAAGCGGTTATATTATATGTGAATTTGTCTGGTATATTTCATTGACATGTCTTACTTCTATACTTTAGTTTCTTATGCTGTTAGCTTGCCACAGCAATGTGGCCATTTTCTTTTCTTGCTTGTGTTTGTTGGAATATTGTAGTTTGGTGCTTTTCAAACGAAGCTTCCGCATTGGTTCTATTTCTAAGTAGCATCTATGATATTGAGCTAGTTTTAAAAATTTAGGGATTTATTTTTTGGCAAGTCTAAGTCATTTCCTGTATACAAGTGGTTTGGACTCCTGATCCATTATTCGGCCATATGAGTATGATATATTTCTTTTTCAATTTCGTTTAATACATCCTGTGCAGAAATCGGACTTGCCGCATCAAATTGTTTATGAATCTAGTAATACAGCTATATGATGCTGTACGCCATTTGACATACTAAATTGTCATAGAATTGAATGATTGGCATGAATAATTCTGAATATTTAGTTTTTCTATTCATATTTTTCTTCATGCAGATCATTCTGCTAGAATCTTCAGAACAGAGACTAGCAGACAGGCACTAGCGTTGAACATATCACCTAACTGATCTGCAATACTTGGAATAACAATTATGAACCCAATCTATAGATTCTACACCCCAATCAGAAAGTTGGCTCTTGTTTCCACCTCTACCCCTACATGCAGTGCCTATTTCAGTCGTGCATCTAGCAAATTCATCTCTACTGATCGCAGTGGAAAGAATGGGGATGATGAATGGAATGATGCTTGGGAAACTGCTTGGCTTCCCGAGGACCTCTCTGCAAAGAACAGAGCACCTTGGGAGACTGACGTCAATTTCTCATCTTCCAGTGATTCTCCTATAGTCCTCCCATCCGATGCTGATCCAGAGACTAAGGCTTTTGTGGAGGACATGAATGATAATTGGGACCAGAGAAGAAAGAACCAGCATGCAAAACAGCAGCAAGAGCAGAAGGTTGATTCCTCACTATACAGCATGCAAAACATGAAGAAAGATTACAGGTTCAAGAAGCAGAGGATTCATTCTGGGTTATGGATGAAGGAGATTGAAAAGCAAGATGAGGCAAAGCTAGCTTCAGATCTGATTGCTGGAGGTGGAGATGATATTGAAAAATTGCTTGACAGTTGCTCAGAGTATGTTCTCCAATTCCTTATTCTTTCCTGTTTATGTTTCTATTACAAGTACTTCCAGGTAAAGGAAACAGCATGCATTATACATACGCTTATACTAATGATATAATAATAACAATAAAGCCCTCTACATTTTTTTTTTCCCAAAATTTTGAAGGGGCAAGTCCCCTCCCTTGACCCTATGAATATCCATCTGTAGGCTGTGGCGTTTCTTTTGTTTTATTTATTTATTTTTCTAGCATAAATAACAATAACAACAACAACAACAATGGAGTTATTCCACCTTCATTAAAACTGTTAATCTAATTTGACATTAAGTCCTCAATTGAACAAAAATCTGAAGTTAATATCCTTTAATGAACTAAATGAAACTTGATTGTCTTAATTGCATATGGAGGCATGTTCCATGTCCTCACTGCCTATTTGTCCCTTTGAATAAATAGCTTAAGCTGTGATTCTCAGTCATCACTTATTTTGGTGACTATTGATAGGTTAACATCTATGAAAGAAGGATATCGTCTCTGGGTCTATTTCCATTGGGTGCTTAGGACCTTGGTTTGCACAATGAAATGTTAAAGTAACCACCAAACCATAGGGTTTATTAGTAGGGAGCTCCTTCCCTGACTTTGGTCAATGGTTCAAGCTCCTATGAACCCCCTTCCCCCTTTACGTAGCCAAAATTTGAAAATTGTTGAGGAGATATTCTTTCTTGATTATTATTATTATTATTTTCTCTCACTTGGGAACATGTGTACAAAGATTAGATACATCCAAGTGGTAGAATTCTTTTATGTATCGAGAAATGGTTTAGTGCACATAGATTTTGTTTCTTTTCTATGATGTTCTGATCTGATCTCGTAGAAGGTGATGTGTTGTGATCGAAGTTTTGTTTTTTATAGCAGTCAGTCTGTATAGCTAAAAGGTGATGTGTGGTTTGATATTGTTATTTGTTATTATAGCATGTCAACTACTTGAACTGTTTTGGCTTTGAGCTAATTTCTTGTGAATGACATTGATAAATGCAGCATATTTGACACTGCCAATATCGATTTGAACACCTCAAAAATCCCAGGTACTTCAGAGTTCAAAAGTAAGCCAGATGGTTGGGAAACAGCATCAAAGGCTCAAGATGGCAACATATGGGAAATGTCACAGAAGGAAGAAGACATTCTCATCCAGGAATTTGAGCGCAGGATCTCATACTGCAGATTTCAGGCACACTTAATTTTTCCTTAGTAGACTTCTTTAAATCTTCTTCTTTTACCCTCAACTATCATATCTTATACTGAGCATAATTTCAAGATACCTAGTTGCTGGTATTTTTTAACGGTTGCACAAGCTACAAGGGTTCAAGAGAGTCGATTGTTAATTTTAAATTACTGGGTTTTTTAATCCTTTTTTTTTCATTGATCTCTCTCTTTGCAGATTGCAAGTTTTATCAAAACCCACATATTTAGCCGGCGGAGACCCATAGATGGATGGAAGTACATGATAGAGGAAATAGGACCAAATGCAAGGAAAGGCAAGGGAACTGTATCAAGGATACCCAGTTTATCAGATCCATCAACTCAGCCTTATAAAGAGGAGAGGATGCCCATAGCCAGCGGTACCTCCTCATTTAGAAGAGAGTAGCTTATCTTACAAAGTTGTCACTCTTCAATCTTCTGTCAGCAGCTTCCAATTTGGTTGCTGCGGTGGAACCAGTGTACTTTCAACTTGTATCGAATGTTCTGTGGAGTCCTGTAAATTATGGATCTGTCCTAATTTGCAAATTCCTTTACACAAGAATTCGTTGAAAAATCAGAGTGGGGAAATCAAGATACTTAGGCACACAGTTACTTATGATGTTATGTCTGTGACTCGTGTCTGAGTTCGTGCTTCATAGGTGGGTAGAACAAGTCGGAACACATTTTTCTGTCTAAATGAGTCTGACAGTGGGGCTCCTCCTTGCCCTTCTACATGATAGCTAGGTGGTCATATTGTCCTTCTTCTTGGGAAGATCTTATGAGAAAAATTACTCCCATTGTGTAAGTTCTTTTTTTTTTTTCTTTTTAATAATCGATCAATATCGTGAATTATCACAGAAGTTTTCTCAACATAATTTTTTTCATTTACAAAGTATTTTTTTTCTTTTTTTGTCAAGTTCCTTTTGAACACTCGCATAATATACTCAAACTAAAAACAAAAAGAATTTCGGAAGTCAAACATGGGACTGACAACCTAATTCTTTTCCAGACATTAAGACAATTTTGATGAACCAAAGCTAGAAAAAGTTCTACCAGTAGATATTTGATGATGAATCCAAGATGTCCTATTTACTACAAATTTCATCTTCATTGGACTTATTAATGTTTTTCCCTTTTTTTTTCCTGGCTAGGCAGGACGAATACTTATTAATCCCATCACTGTGACAGCAGCAGCTCCCTCCCCCTCCCCCCCCCAAAACATCGTTCTCTTTCCCTCTATTCATCTTATCAGTAACCATATATGCTCGAATCAACTTAATCAGAAGAATATGACTCCAAATATCAAAAGTGATCGAAAAAAATGCAACCTCATGGCCCAGCAATGTGGCCATCGAATATGAGGTCACCCACACGGCGGAAGCGATGCTTGATGGAATCCGATTTAATAACGAAAAAGGGTTTGAGTTCAGTAAGGAAACCTTAATTACGGCCATAGATTTTATTTGGAGTCTCTTACGACAAAACACTGAGCCGAATCGAAAAATGTGTACGCAACATAAGCCTATTCATCGATTCTTCGGTTGGCGTTGCTTATTATACCAAAGTTGGCACCAATGAAATTCATGTAAATGCAAACCATATTGGAAATTATACCGTCAATGTTATAATAGAAATTACTGGGGTACTATATCACGAAATGACACTTGTTTATGGACATGCCCCTCAAGGACTTATTGAAGGTATTTGTCACAATCCTTAAGCGGGTGGTAGGCTAGAAAGAAGCGGTTGACTGGGGAGAGATTGGTGGCCAACTGGGAATGTGGCGGTTGACCGTATAAAGACAAAATGAAAATAAGAGAGAGGGTGGAGAGGGAGATCAAAAGAGATTAAGAGATTAAGAGAAAGAGATAGAGAGAGAAGATAGAGAGATAGTGACAAAAGTAGACAGAGAGGGAGAGAGTTAGAGGGGGAAAAAGTAGAGAGAGAGAGCAACTAAAAATTAATTCATCTATTCGATACCAATTCATTTCTTACACCATTTATTTATATTGATTTTCCTAACCACTAACTAATTTTCTAATCATTTAATCACTCGTCTGCTAACTTTCTAACTATTAACTTTTTAACAACTAAAACTATTAATTATTACATCACTACTGGTAGTTGTTACAATTTTTCCCAACTTAAAAACATCTTTGTGTTCAAGGATGAAAAAATTCAAAAATTGAAATTTTATTAAATCCATAAATCTTAGACTTACATATGTGTTAAGAAATAAGGTAATGAAAATTAACAATAGATTTGACTTGGGTTGCAGGGAGAGTGGTGAGAGAAAAATGGAGACAAAAAGGCTTGTGAAAAACCTTTGTTGAATTTGTTTCCAGTGCAAGATTTTACCCGATGAATACCGAAAGTTCAATTTTTGGAAGATTTGGCAAAAACCAACCATCAACGGCTTCTTTCTTGGACAATTGAAGTCCCGGTTTAGGCGAAGTGTTTATCTCACTGAACCTCAAGAGTTCAATTTTTGAAGAGTTTTCCAAGAATTCATCATTAGTAGGTTCCTTCTTGGACATTTGTGGACCTTCTTCTACCTTCAACTTTTCTTCATTAGGATTAGGTAGAATAAAAAATTCAAAAAGTGTATTAATATCTTGTTCTTCAGATTTATTTTTGTTCAATATCTTCATAAGTGTGTTGAATTTGTCATTAAAACTTGTCATAAAACATCTAATCTTCAGCCAATTTTCTAGTTGATTTCATCCATTTTTGGTATCAATTAGAGATGATTTCCTTTGATTTCCATGGTTGATTCTTGCATTTGTTTTTGGAAGGCAAAGATTTATCGAGAAACATAAATTATGATGCCAATTTGTTACAATTCTTGAGTGGCAATTAGCTCGAAAGAGGAAGCGATTGACTAGGGAGAGATTGATGGTCAACTGGGGAATAAAATGAAAGAGGGTGGAGAGATTATTGGGATTTAGAAAGCGAGAGATAGAAGGAGACAAAGAGAGTTATAGAGAGAGAAGAAGTAGAGAGAGAAAGAGTTAGAGAGAGAAAAAAAAGAGAGAGAAGAAGAAAAGAGAGAAAAGGAGAGAGAGCAGTTAAAAATCAATTCATTTATTTCATAATAATTTATTTTTTATACCATCTATTTATATTAATTTTCTTATCACTCGTTAATCACTAACTAATTTTCAATCCTTTAACCATTCAATTATTAATTTGTTAATTATTAATTTTGAACTATTAAATCTAATTTTTAAAACTATTAAAATTATTAATTATTATCTCACTATTGGTAGTTGTTAAATTATTGCTAATTTTGTATGCTTGAAGGCTAATTATGTGCCTAACCATTAGGTGGAACATGGGGAGGGTGTGAGTTAGGACCAAGGGTACAGGGTCATGATTTCTACACTATTGTACTAGTCTAGAATATGATTTTGTAGCTGAGTTGAATGCAAAATTAAGGGATGATTATTCCAATGATTGCTTTGTTGATTTGATTGGTGAGACTATAGATCAACTTTGGACGTACTATAAGACCATGTATGGACATTAGATGAGTGAATAAACTTTTTCTTTGTAATCAATTAAAAAGAGAAAAAGAACGGTCTGAGATGCCAGGTGGGGATGGTTCGTCAATCCGGTTCTGGGAAGACAAGGTGCACTACAAAAAAAATACTAAATTTAATCACAAAAATATTAAAAAAATTCATCACTAAATATAAATTATTTAACGACAAATTTAATCATGAATTCATATCTATAATTAATAGCGCGTCGCAAAAATTTAACTACGAATTCAAATTCGTGACTAAATTTTTCATTTTATATTTTTAATTTTAAAAGCCATCGGCCCACTGCCGCGACCACCGGCCCACTCGTCGGCCCCCGCCAACCTCCGTTCGTGTATGAACCAACTTCTTGCTGTTTTATATTTTTATAGAAAATATGCATTTATCCAGATTCAAACTTTGGGACTAAGAGGACATCTGGAATATTCTCAACCACTATATCATATTAACTTATCTGATATACCTTTTTTTTTTTTTACTTCATTACTTTCTTTCTAACTTTTACCATTAAAAATACAATTTACTAATTTAATAAAAATATAAAATATAAAATTATATTTAATGAAAATACAAAATTATATTTTAAAAAACACAAAAATATATTTAATAAAAATCAATACCCTAATTTAATAAACATATAAAATATAAATTTATATTTAATAAAAATATAAAATTATATTTAACAGAATTTCAAATTAGCGACGAATTTAACCACGAACAGATCTGTAGCTAATTAACCACGAATTTAGCTACAAATCAAAAATTCGAGGCTAATTAGCCAGGAATTTTGAATTTCGT